>JAHXMU010000577.1:284554-385745 GCA_019455685.1 Philornis downsi
GGGGGCGGCGCTATAGAATGCGGCATGATCGGATTCGAAGGGCAAAGGCCAACTGAAATTAAATGAGAGAATATTATGATTGAATTAAAGATTATGCTCAAAAGTTAGTTGTTGCCACGGTTAAACAATACGCGAACATCAGCATACGGTCATTATTGCTACAATCAAATGACAATCTCTTCAGTCATTGTAGAAATAAATATATGCGATGTACCAACCGATAAATCAGAAGTTATCAGAAAGTCAAATTTATCCATTATGGATATTAACAAAGCTAACCTTCCACAAAAATGCATTAAAATGTTTTGAATAAAATATGTATTTGCCTGATGTGAAACTAATTCGATTTTTTAAATTATTAAACGTTCATCTAAAGCTTATATAAATGGCTTAATCTGGGTTTCCTGCTTATTACAGACAAACAATATTATAAACTCAGTATTACAACAAGAATGAGATACTTGATAACTTTGTTCAATTTTTTGATAGGTATCTCGCGGGATAACATGAAACCTCATATTTGAATTTGTAACGATGGAAACATGTGTTGAAAATGTTCAAATTAGAAAACATAGAAAAATTCATGATGCACAACAATATTTAACGCAATAACTGTAAAATGCCCCTGAAAATAATACGCAATAGAGCGAATCAGACGAGCCATACATTGTGATCGGAGTATTCATCTATTTAGCTTTTCCGAAAATGTTCCGTTTAAAAAAATACATAAAACCAGCTTTTCTTATTTCATTTTTTACTTTTTTGATAAGCTATGAGTTGAGAGATGTCATTCTTTACGCGTTTTGAATATCAGTATACAAATATATAAACATCCGCATGTTTTTTGGTCTCATTTTAATGGTCGACGTTTTTTTTAAGTTTTTACATAATTTCGAAAAACTACCACTTAAGGAGAATTCACCTTCAATTCTGGTTGCAACAAGGAAGATTTAAATATTCTAATATACGGCTTCATGTTACTGTTACTGAAGATCTGTGTCAGATTAAATTCCATTTAATACTTCATCTATGTTTTCAGTTTTTCAAGAAATAATTGTACACATATGAAATAAACCACTTTTATCGGATAATTTAAAGTACTCTGTTTCAATATTAAGCTGACATTTTAAATGAACCTTTACAAAATTATATTGAAATACGAGCCTAAAATGACTTGGTGTAAAACAACGGCATCACCGAAAATTCCCAACGTAAAAATATATTATTCATATTCAAATTTAAAATTTCTAAAAGTTTCAAAACTATTTCTGTAATTTCTAAAATGTTTCAGAACATTTTATTTTACAGACTTCAATGTTCATTTATGCGCCACAATTTCCAAATTGTATTGATCAATTTATACGTTCTGTTACCGTTATTATTGCATACTATTAATAAAAATTGCAATTCAATGCTGTGTAGGAGATTTTTTTTATTAAACACAAATGGATTTTGTTTAATGTAGAGTTTCGTTCGTCGTTATGTAGAGATGAAATTACTCAAATAAATGAAACGTTGCTTGCTCTCGTAGACGAAATATGTTAAATTTTTTGAGAAATGTCGCTATTTCCAGCTATCAATTTTATTGTGCAATTAAGTTTTATAAAATCAAAAAATTTTGCAGTATACGCCATATTAGAAGTTTTTATGAATTTAAATATTTTTACCGATTTCCCGTGAAATTAAATATCCCGGATATTGCATTCTCCAGTCATGGGGCAAATAAATAAAAAATTCAAATTGATTGTTTCGAAGCACGACGCTCTGATCCAAAGCACTATGAAATTAAATGATGGATTGAATGTAAACAACCATCAATTTTCTAAATGGGCTCATTTTTGTAGTAAATTGACCAGCAGCAAAATAAACTGAAAATAATTTAATTACCAAATGACTGGATAAATAATAAGTATTACTTGTGGAAAACACCTTTATTTCTTCATCAGACCAAATACAAGCAGTTTGAATAATTGAACTCTGGTATGTGTCAGGAAAGCTAAATGGGGTGCTAAAGGAATGCATTCTCAGACCTTCTGCAGAACAATGGTTCAAACTGGTAACGATGTGGGCGCCCGTAAATGCAGTGCTCTAAATTTGAGCATTTAAAAAAATGTGTTAAACCTTGCAGCCGCAGAAAGTTCAGCGGCTATCTCTCTCAACCTAAATGAAGATTTTCAATCACTGTTCTCTCCATTTTATCGATACTAACTTCAGTTGAAGGCGTTGGTGAAAAAATCGAAAAATATGAGTCCTCGATTGATAACAACTATATTATGGAATTACGGCTGAGTATCACGTCACATAATTAGTTTTAAGTTATCTAACAGGTAATTACTCAGCATGTTGAGAAAGATACTGAATACCGAAAGATTAACATTTTAATCATTTATTTCTCGTATTTAATTCAGTGAGCCAATTCTAATCTAAATCAATGAAAAATTGCAGAGATAACTTCAAAGTTTATACATACGAGTATCCATAACTTAGGTATGTAAATTTTGATGACAATTTTCGTTTAATTAATGTAATTTAAGGGTCATTTTCAAAATTTTGCATTACTGCCAGCTATTTGATACTGCTATTTGATGTGTTAATCATGGTATTACGATATAAAATTATGATATAATATGTTGTCCAGTACCATAAACATTTTTAGAGGTTACGTGTGAGAGGTTTTTTGTATTCGAAACCAATCGAGATGTGGAAGAAGATTTGTCTTGCTCTGGACGGCCATCAACGTACTCAATTGAATTTAGCATTGATAAAGCGAAGGAAATGGTAACTGAAAATCGTCTTTTAGGTTTGAGAGAGATAGGCTTTGGACTTTTTATGCCACAGGAATCAACTCGTACCGTTTTATACAATATTTTGGATATGAAGTGCATCGTAGCTCGACTAGCTTCGAAAGATTAGAATTTTTTTCACAAGCTCATTCATAAAATGCATTACAACTATTGATGTGACAAACTTCTGAATGGCGCTTTCCAACTGAGCCCTCCAACGAGGCGATCAAAAGTCGAGGTAGTTGACTGTTTTCTTTGATTATCGCGATGATTTGCTCTCGGAACTTTTGTCCGAATGTGGATATCAAGTAAAGAATATTATCTTGTGAAGCGTTTGAGAGAGCACATTCAACGAAAAAAGCCAGATTTGTGCAAAGAAAACTAGTGGATTATGCACCACAATAACGCACCAGGGCTATGATCTTGAAAGGAACATCAAGTTCAGTTTTATCTCCAGAACCCAAATTACCATTTCGAGGCATCCGTTTTCAGACGATATAGGAAGAATTGAAGTCTTTCTTGCAAAATGCGTTTGGAAAATATTTTGATGATTGGCCTAAGTTTATAATTTCAGAAGGAGTATACTTTGAAGAATAGAATATAATAGAATAAATTTGAAGGAATAATAAAATTTTGTGTTTTATTAACAAATTCCCCGCACTTTTTTACGGGTTATATGTGTTTATGTGGTTGGTTTTTTGGCTTTGTTCAAAACTTTTGAGTTGTTTTTTTTACGGTTTCATAGTTTATGCAATAAGTTCATCTGTTTATTTTGCTAGTTAACTTCTGCGATAATATTAGGTTAAGATTGCCAATGGTGCTTCCAAATAACTTATTGTTTTAGAAATGAAATTATTCTTCACAGATTGCCAATGGCCCTTTTAAATAACTTATTGTTTTAGACATTCAAATGGTGCAGACTTCGGTTTTTTAATATTCTGAAATTATTCTTCACCATTAGCAGTAGGAGGAATTGAAAAGTTTACATTGGTCTCACACACCAGCCATTAAATGAGTTCTGATAATCACATTGCCTTAATAACTTTTGCTTAATTAAAAGATTTCTTGTCCACAATTGATTTTGGGGAATATTTTCTTCAAATATGAATAAGTTTTGAGTCACCGCTATTACTTTTCTTTTAGACGAATTCACCAGACAAGTTAAGCTGTCTTACTTTTCAAATTATTAGACAATCTTAATAATAAAGCCACTCATCTGAACTCTTCGCTCACAATGCTAGAAATTAACATTTTTCTCACACCAGCTGTTCAAAATTGCCCCATAGCCAGCTTTTAAATCCCTACGAACCCATTCACGCGAGCAGAGAAAAAGACAATTCGAAATCGATTTGAAATTTATGCTATTTTTTCTATCGAATAGTGTTCTTAAATATGTATTTAGTTGCGTATTCAAAATATTTCAGAAATTCGATCCCAGAGAAATTTTCTCTTAATTCGTTTAGAGATGGGAATAACATAAGAATTTGCACTAAATTCGGTCCGGAATCGATGCGAATGAAGACTTTAGTTATATCCGATACTTATTTGCCGTGAGTCATTTGGCTTGCTGGCCTGTTAACATGTGCTGCTTTTACTATATGCCAAGGCAATAATAATCGTTTACTTGTATGCAGAAGTTTATTAACTTCGAGGTTTATATTGATTATTTTATTTCTACGGAATTATTTCCATGATCGACGTAAGTGCCGGATTCGCGGCCCAGTTTACCAACGATGCTTTTGGTCCCCTCGCAGTACACGTACGTACTCATATCACATCAGAGTCTCAATTTGTACTGCTGACTATGTGGTCGGCGCATGATGGCATTTAAACAAGGCATCACTCTGGCATTCCGCTCATGCCTCTGAGGGAACAAATTTGTTTTATGGCATGCGAAACAACACCTCCAGTCCAAGTCAAACCTACGAATAGGTACGTCGCATGTGGAAGCTTTATGTGTCGCATATGGGAGAATCCTCCTGTGCGTGCGTGTGTGTGTGTGTGTGGTTTAGTATGAAGTAGACAGTCGCTAATCAATGTGATGGGTTTGGTGACAAGTCCTGATTCGGTTTAAATGGACATAATTGTTGCGTTCTTACGTCTGCATGCGGCTCTCGTCTTGCGTGGCTACCGGGTGGGCTTATGGAATCGCTGCTCATTGTTTCCACTGGTAACTTTAGCACTTTCGGAGAATTTGCGAAATTCCTGTCAATTGACGATTGCTGAGGTATTCCATACGTTGTCAGTGGTGGCAAAAAAACCGCAGCGACAGATAGTCAGAGACAAGCGCTAATTTAACAATTCCTTGGATGTAGAAGCTTTTATGTACCTCTTGACACCTTAAATGATCCCGAAAACTGCGCGCAATGTTGAGTACTCGTATCGTGCCCACACAAACACACGAATGCTTCAGTGTTTGCACATTCTTTCAGCAATAACGTGAATTATCTGTATAAGAGTGGGATAACGTAGCGGATGCATCGGTTTGTATCGGTAATCGCTTCTGCCAATAAAGCTTAACCCATCATTGACCCTGCACATATTCGTACATGATATAACTGTGAACCATTCATTGCGCCGATTGTAACACCAATTTACGTACTTCTATGGATCATGGGAAGGGTTTTTGCGTAACCTGGGACTTTCCCACAGATGGCACAAAGTTTAATTTTTCCATACCAATTTTTAGAGATGTAAACGCAAGGATGATAAAAGGGAGTGCAAGCCTTTCAAAATTTACTATATATACGTTGTGAAACATCGTCGAAACATTAAGTATATTTTATATTCCGCACTCAGAAGTTCGTAATTGGATCCAAGAAATGATGTCGAACTTCGACTGATGAACCAAAAGTTGACATTTAGGATACTACAACAGTAAGAGGTCGATGTCTCTGACTGATTGAATAATGTGTAATTTTATAAACAATTCGAACCTCTATATAGGAACAAATGTTGCAGAAATCCCAAAAACTGCGATAAGGACGTCGCTTGTCTAGTTTCGTATTATGAAAAGGTTCAAGTATACCTCAGTAAACGTAAAAACGGCAACAGTTAACGGGAAATATACGCACCTATAATTGAAAATGGTAGCTAAGATGTGTGCAAAACTAACTCAACTGCTTGAAGCAGTCATTGTGTGGGAGATACTAGAAGGACTTGACAATACGTCCCATTTTCATTCATACTTTGGCAATCATTTAAGATTTTTAATAAATTAACTGTAACTAAATAAGAGATTAACCTTAAGATTACATGAGTTAAATCGGTCATTTGTATGAGAGGTGCCAGAAGAGACGTGGTTACTTGGTCGATTTTCCCCCAAATTTTACTAAACACTGTAAAGCAATACAATGAGCACAAATTAAATTTGGTGCAGTTTAAGCGGCATAAGTTGAATTTCGGAGAATCCGTCAATTTGCATAGGAGGTTCGAAAAGGGGCTTAACGATGCGGTCCATTCTTTTCATTCTTAAACACGTTCCTAGTAAAGCCTTAACAACATTTTAGTGAAATTATTGGAATTGTATAGAAGATAGGAACTTAAGAATATGTGCCTTAAATCGGTCGTTTGTATAAGAGTTACCAGAATGGGCGCGGTTAGCTTGCCAATTTCCGTCACAAATGAATGAGGAAAACAATCAACAAAAAGTCAGGTCACTGCAGTCCATGTATTAAGAGTTACGGGGAAAAGATGAATTTCGGGAAATCAGCCAATTTGTATGAAAGGTATCAGAAGAGGCGTGACATTTTCATTCTTAGGTACTACCTTAGCAAATTCGAATGAATTTAGTGTAGATGAATAGAAGATGTGCACTTAATAATATATAGTTATATCTGACGTTTATATGGGGGATTACATACCAAAATTGCATACAAAAGGTCACTGCAACTTACAGATTAGGAATTATAGGAAAAAATTGAAAATCGATCAATTTGTGTGGGAGGCTTCTAGTGCCTGGTGCGTTGTATTCCATACAATAGTACCAGCCAGTCATGCAGATGGACGTCGCTCAATCAACTTGAAGAGTACTGAAACATATTTGGTCAAAAGATAATTAGTGGCCTATACAATTTCCTCTGGGTGTTACATTTTGGCCGTATAAAATAATATATTTTATCATTTCTTCGGGTGAAGGTATGAAAATAAGAGCAGATTACTCCATTTTCTTAGATTTTGGGATTCGTTTATCAAAATCTATACTTCATTTTTGTATTTTCCCATTTTACATACAACTGCCACTGATGTAATAATTGGCTCGTAATTACAAAATACTGGGTTGCCAGCTGTTAAATATCCATCATCTGCAGAACGAAGAACGCGTAAAAATAGTTAAAATTTAGTGCAAAAGTGGTGGTTCAATCATGGGCACTTTCCGTGCATTGCAGGGTGATTATGGCAATCGAGCTACTGTGCAAGGAATTGACAGGATTATAAAAAAATTTGAAGAAGCTTTAAGCATTACAAATGTGGTCAGGCCTGTGAATCATCGCAATGTACGCATTGCCGAAAATATCACTTTTGTTAGTGAAAGTATGGCGGATAATCCGAATTTCAATACGAAACGCTGTGGTGTATGATAACCGTCTCTTTTTGGACAGCAATTAAAGAGCCACACAACACCACCGATTTTGACTTTATTGCATGAGAAACTTCCAGAAAGTGTAATTTCGCGTTTTGGCGACATCAATTGGCCACCAAGATTATACGATTTGACGGCATTAGACTTTTTTTGGTGCGGCTACAAAGGCCGTGTTAACGCCGACAATTCCCAAGCGTTAGAGCATTTAAAAACATTCGTCAAGTTATTGCCGAGATACCGTCCGAAATGTGCGAAAAAGGGGTCGAAAACTACCCCAAAAGAACCCAGAGGCGGTCATTTAAATGACATTGTATTTGATACATAATGTCAAGGTGCAAGCATTATTATGAAATAAAAGTTTTATCGAAATCATAGCTTTATGTGTGTTTTATTTAACTTTACTTTTAACACCGAAAAATGTATAAATTACGAGTTTTTATTATTGATTGTTATTACAACTAGAAATTATTTTATTACTAAATTTTCACATGAATCTGGACTTTTGGAAGAAGATGCCAGAAAGAGCATTTATAGCAAAAGCTGTTAAGACTACCAATGACTAGTTTTATGGAATGTTTAATAAGAAAAATATGCTGAAGGGCGATTACAATTGAAAGCTTCGAAAAAAGGATGTATTGCTGGAATAACATTTTGTTTATAAAAGCTGGGAAGAAGCACCGGTTAACAAACACGGTGTGGTATGTTTTTTGAGTACGGGATAAGGGTTAATTAATAAATCAACTCAAATATTAATTACAAATTATACAAATTTAGTGAATTAGGCCACTGCTCAACACATAGTTTTTGTTTTCGAGTGCAGCGTAAATGCAATCTTATTCGACTAACTAACAATTTAAACATAAATATCGGGAGGTTCCAAGTGCATCTTAAAGTATGATGATGAATCGCATTTATGCATCTATTTAAATGGAACTAATTAATTACATATATTTCAAAACTAAGTGCAAAATCACATAAGCAGTTTTTTTTTCGTGAGATGTAATTACTTATTTTAATGAACTGAATGTTAATTTATAAACAACTTGTTAAAATTTTCTCACTCCGATTTTTTTTAAATTTTTTTCCAAAACACAATCTGCTAACAAAATCCCTTCTTTGTGTTGTAGAATCGTGTTTTCTATTTACATGATTTTACATACAAAAATTTTCTGTTTCAATTTATTGAATGTATCTGAATGTACCTGTTAATTGAGGTTTTGCTATAGACTTGTAAGTTGGTTACCATTTAATCGACCTACCGTTTAATAAGCCAGAACGTCAGTCTCAAAAGCTCAAAGTGTCGCCAGCAAGGCGACCGCCAATCAAAGGAAGGTAGATTGTAAGAATAGTCGCTTGTGTTAACCAGCATACTAGGGATGGTCACTTTGACTCCGGTCAAAGACCAGAAATTAGAACCAGGATCGATTTTGCTTATTTTAACTGATGGAAGCGGTTATTTTCAGTTTTTGTTAGTTTGCAATTAACATGCAAACAAGAAGAGCAATATTGGAGTCGTTAATTTCATAAATTCAGGAACCGGTGGCAAACGATGATGTACTTGAATGTTTCGCTAGCAGCGCTAGAATGATTGCAACTGCATGCGAAGGAGTGAAGGTATATATCAGTTAATAAGCCAACAAATGTAACACTCAAACGGCAGAGCTTTCTTTTGGCCAAATGAGTTTAATGAGTTTCGTGGATTAGTCAGCAGACACAATAACAACCATAAATCTTTCTGAAACTCCATAAAACTTTGCGGAGGTTACGATTTTGCCAAAGCACAAGTGAAAGTGATCCTTGTGGTAACTCTCGTATAAATTGACCGATTTTCCGAGTTTACATTTTTTCTGTAACTTTTAACTCGAAGACTGCAGTAACTACAATTTTATCCAATATATGCCTGTGATCGATCGTAGTGCGAAAGTTAATGCACGCGACTATCTTTCGCATGACTATGGGTTCAACCCCCGATACAGTCATTTATCTTTCAATAAGCGATGGTTACCTCGATTTGTCTGATGAACATCCGTTAGCCGAGTTATTGATAAATTTAGACAAAGCTTCTCAAACTATGATGTTCGGGTCCCATCGAGTGAGCTTGAAAATAGAATGCGCCTAAGATCACTGAATATGAGAAGCTGTCCAATCTCTTACTAATGGGATGCAAGGAATTCTTTTTTTTTTTGTATTATTAACTCACATGTTTTTAGCTTCATATCTTTCAAGTAGTTGCACTGAATTCTGTCAAATTGGTCACACGCCATGATTAGCTTAGTTCTAAGAATAAAAATAGATGACATTTCAACCCTTTTGGTACTTCCCGTACAAATTTTTAAAATCTTAAATTAACTTAAATCAGAGTCGCAAAGTCAGTATAAATGGAATCGACCTGCATTTTATTTTCAATTGTATTTTTAATTTTATTTGCCAGCAAGATTTGTGCAAGTTGATTGATCCGAAGCAAGCTGTGCCGAGAAATAAATTCAATAAATTCAAATGTTTCGCAATTTTTTTTTTTTTTTTTTGAAAATAACTGATTACTGTAGTCAAACTTAATTTTTCTCGACACTCTTCGGAAATAATGCGAATCGTTTTAATAAAATACTAATATCACAAATATCTGCTTCATTTAACAACAATCTAGAGATGATAGTTTAATGGCAAATTCGAACATCACTATTGATTCTTTATGTAGCCAAGTAAATAATTCGGACTGGCAAAACCCTTGCATTCAATACACCGAATGTTATCCTGACAGCATCATTAAATTCCTCTGGGAGATGTTAACGCCAAAGTAAGAAGAGAAGAGAGAAGAAGGTAAAATGTTCTTAGTCTTGGAAAATTCAGCAGCAGCATCAACGAATTCAGACTGGTTTCTTCCCCCACGTGCATAACACAGTAATAAATGGAATCAGATTCTCACATAATCTGCCGCAGTCCAACATAGTTATTTTTCATAAATGGAAGGCATTTTGCTAGCGTCAAGGACGTGCGTATGATCCGTGATGGTAACGTAGACTCAGATTATCACTTGGTTGCAGCTAAAATAAACACGAAATTGAGCAGAGCTGAAAATCTTTTGTGCGATGAAGAATGCTGCAAAGTGCCTGAAGAAAACCAAGATGCATAAAGGGCAATGCTGCTGCCAATAGTAAGCATGCTGTGCAGGCACGCCATAAGGACGCGGAAAACACGGTTGTGAAAAGAAAGCAAGGGGGTGAGGGTACAGGGAGATACGGGGATAAAGTTGAAAACCGAATATTCTCTCAAAAGTTTTGAAGCAAAGAATGTGTAACAAGGCGCCCTCCTGGAAGAACAGATATAGAATTCTGGTCACTATTACGCAGAGAGAGAGCATTTTTATAAGGCTCTACTTCCGGATGGTACCATAAATGATTGTACAGCACCAAACCAAAACGAGGTGAGAGAAGCAGTATCGGGGTTTAAGAACAACAGCGCTGGGGGTACTAATAGCCTACTAGGGGAGTTGTTTAAGACCAGTGGCAATGAATTGATGGTCAGCATTAGTAAGGTTCTTAAATGGATTTGCGCAATGCAATGTGTTCTATGTCCAAAAGAGGCTGTCATAATGTGTGTCCCAACTATGGCGGTATCATTTTTGTACCTATCCATTATAAGATATAGATATGTGGAACTGTAGGGAGCTGTTGCAAAGAGAACATAGCGTACTCCCTACACTCTGGTGGATACACAAGTGTATTTAATGTGGTCTGTACACTTCCATACGTTATTACAAAAACTAAAAAAAAAAAAAACATTTATCACCTGGGGATTTCTTTTTGCGTTCGCTTAGTCTTCCGTAAAATACATCATTAGCTTAAAATTTTCGAAATAGCTGAAGACATATGTCGAAAGCTTAATTCGCGTGTTCGGAATTTACGTTTTCAGACCATTGCCAAGAAACATTCGATTTCTACAAAAAATCTTGAATTGTAATTTTATTCAAAGTTTAAATTGGTTTCTCATACTTTGGGGTGTTGATGCTTCATACAAATGATTTGACTGAACTTAAGAGACACAAGGCATCCTTTCTCGGAAAACATGGTAGGAACCAGCCCGGCCTTCCCTTGTTAAAAAGAAAAAATTAAAGATTTGGTCACAGAGTGCAATAAAATAACATCAATCTTTATTTGACTTATTTGAATACACCCAGCCTGAGAATAAAACTTGATTCACTCTTCGGCAGCTTTTTTATTAGTAATCGCAACCACCGCCGATTGAGTCATCTTGAATTAGCCCCGAAAAACTGTCGAATTGGAACTCTTATAGATACTGCTGCAATGCTGGCAAAGTCTATAGGTATATGCATTCGATATAATCTGGTACATAGTGTAGATAAACTGCGCTTAGTAGATCATGAAGCGGCGTTTAATTATGGAGTTTCAAACGATTTCCGCGGTTTTTTTAGTTTCGGGTACATAAAAATATGTAACAGAATCGGTTTTTATGCGATCTAAATATTAAAAAAGGGGTCAAAAGGGAAATGATTGAGTCTCCTGAATCTGTGAACACTTTTAAATATGTAACAAATATTTGTTAGGGATTTTATTAGAAATTGCGTTTTTTTTTTAATTTTTGTAGTTCAAGGCTGGTATTAACCTCAAACAGTAATGCTCCTCTATAGAAAATGCATTCATATGCTATGAACGGAATTCCGTTTGCATAAAATTGCCATTGCCATTCCGTCATCAAGGCTAGCACAAAAATAGCTTTAAAATAGTGATTTGTTATTAAGCGTTTTAGCACTTATGAAAGATTTCATAAGAAACGAATACTTTAACTATTGGACAAAAAACATACGTTTGACGTATCTTTACCTTTTCCAACACTGTTTACCAGTAATTTGAACAAATTATGATGTGCAAACAAAATAAACAAAAACCGACATCCTGAACAATAAAACATGTTGTTCAAATTGTTATGCAAACTATTGACAAATTTCAGATAATACGGGTATATTTAATAACTGGAACAATTGATAAACATTTTTCCAAATATATAGATATACATATAGAAATCTAATTATATTTTCAAATAAATTGTCTTGTATCCTCCGGTAGACGGATGTAAAAGTAATAATTTTAATGATAATTAAAGTTATCAAATGTAATAATTACAAAGATGATTAGAATAAAGGCGAGATTCCAATAACTTCAATAGAAGTACAGGGTTATCCTTTTTTCGGTTTCAAAGTGAAGCCAAATACAACACACAGAGCTATGATTTCGACGAAACTTTTCTTTCATTGCAATGCATGGACCTTGATATTATGTACGATATACAATGCCATTTAAAAGGCCGTCTCTGTATTGGTTGCGGTAGTGTTTCCTCTTGTGTCATTTTCAAAAAAAAAAAAAAAAATACGGTCCAATTACCACTCTAAACCATAATGCGCACAAAACAGACACTTTTTCCGAATGCAGTGGCTTTTCAACAATCACTTCTGGGTTCTCCGAGCCCGTTGATGAAAATGTTAATTCATATTTGACTACAATAGCTTCATAGGCGGAAAAATCGATTAATAAAAACAGCAATCTTATAGAACGTTTATTAGAGCTATTTTTGGTCTATGACTGTTGTATAAACCTCCAAGTTTATACTTACTTTTAAGTAAATGAATTAATTTTGAATGTAGATTAAAATATGAAATTAAAATATTATAAAAGATAACGCTCTTGTTTAAGTTATCTAAAACCAATCAAGTAATTATCGATAAATATCCCAATGATTATTGTGAATGATTAACTATGAGCTAAAGAAAATATGAAAAAAGGAAAATGGAAAATCCAATCTTACCAGCAAAGTTGCTGATTGAAAATCAGCCAGTTTTGCAGCACAACTCGCACGGTGAGCATCTCAATCTCAGAAAATAAACATATTGAATTAACTCTAATTCATTTGCGTTTTTTCTATCTCTCCCTCTTTTATATATTTTATATATATTAAATCTTAACTTTACTTGCATAATTTCTCAACTCTGAGAAATTGTACAATTTTTCTAAGCCCGCCAATTCTTTAGCCCAGAACTTACTGCCCGGCACGGAAGAATTGGCCCTCAATCAAACAACTCCAAACCAATCCCATATACAGTCCACTATCTCTCTACTAAGTTGTATCACAACAACACCGCCAGAGATTAAACCTGGATTAATCTCTTATCAAAACCAATACAACTGTAATTTTTGGGTACAATCCTAATAAACCTAAACCTAAGTTATTATAAATAAGTCTCTAAATATTATAATTATATAAACTGAAATTAACATGAAAATTTCGTTAAATGTTGCTATTACAGGGCGTTTGTGCTTCATAGAGTAAATGTTTTTACTTACATCTCCCATGTAAATGAATTGTGATGAAAAAGGATTTTAGACAGCAGCAGACGAAATGTTGAGTTTAGTACTTGATTGCAAAAGGAATGTGGAAGTGGTAGTTTGATATTTTAGGATATTACAACATGATTAATGTTCCTTGTATTGTTACAGATCAATTATGATTGAATAAAGGCTTTAAAATAACAATGAAATTAATTTTAATGAACTTCAGCTTTTTTCTGTTTTGTTTACATAATCTTTCTACACTGCGCTACACCGACATTTTTCCTTTTGGAGATAAAGTGGAATACCGATTGATGTCAATACTGCCCTATTATTAGATTTTTGTAAATTAGTTTATTTGGGAATCTGCCCTGGAAGACATCTTTCCAAAAGATGTGCCAACTTATGGAACAAATTCGTGCAAAGACACAATTTGGAGCGGAAGGACCGAAATGGTTATCGAAGTGTTCATGCCATCCATGAGAAGTTCCAAAGTTTCAACCCAACTTTGAATTTAAATGCTCAAGATTTGGGAAAGAGATTCTGGTTAATATCCGCCCCAAAATGCTAATAAGATCTGGTAAGGTTGGGATAAGAGGTCATAAAGTAATCATGGGCCAACCAATTCAAATGAATAAGTGTTAGAAGAGGCCGAAGGATGGGAGCAGCGTTGGAATCATTCTACAAATGGCTTTAATTGTCAGAGCCAACCCGATGGGAAATCGGACTTATCAATTAGGCGTTTTTGGAAAAGGAATTGACAACTAAGCGCTGACAGTGCTAGCGTTAGCATGGAACAGGTCAGCTTCCTAGGTTGAAAAGCATTACAAAAATCAAAAGTTTGACAGAAATAAAAAAATCGAAGAAAAAAGTGGATCTGAAAACCAAAATTTACTCCGTTTATATGTTTATTGAGTGAAAAGACCAAACTTCTTACCGAGCCAAGGGAAAACTTCGTGAAAAAAATTCATCCTAGCTAAATGCATCCACAATATTTATTTGAACCTTTGGATCAAAGAAACTTATTCCTGCGGTACATGAAATTTTGGCTCATGGTAAACATTTAATTGAACATCAATGCTTGTCAATTGAAGAGTCGTCAAAAGAAGCCCAAGAATGAGAAAACAATGACCACAAATCTAAAAACAAACAAAACCTCTTGTTTGGTTGATCAGGAGGGAAAACTAAAGATGGTTAGCTAGTTCAAGAAATCTGCCAAGTGAGGTAAGAGTAACGTAATTTAATTTGCTTCATTGTATGCCCACTGTGGAAAAAATTGACTTTGTTCTTTTCAAAAATCTTTTGATGGTTGACAACACATTACGGGATTTGATTTTAACAGTAATACTTATATATGTATCTGATAAATCGGAACCTGTACTGCAGCTGGGAAGGAAACTATTGCAATGATTTCTCCTACCTTCCGTGCTGGTGATACCATGACGGTTGTATATGGGACAAATATAAATTGGAGCTGGTTCCGTCTCTATTTATATGCCGTATGAAGGTTTGATGCGCTTGGGGGCTCGGCGTTGGATTTAACTCCAATACATATCACGTCAATTTGGGTGTAGAAACATTAATTTAAGAGGTGAGTCCGTCATGCAATTTATTATTCAACATGGCCTCCGGATATGCCAACGTTTTGGAGTAGAACTGGGGTTCTAAAAATCATTCTCAGTAATTAAACCTTTTTACAGTGGATTTGTAACTTTCGGGAACCTTTGAAGAATCACAACGTGAAAGTCTATGCGCTTACTATGGGTCTCAACTTTGTGGATTTCTGCCCACTCACTTACTAGAATAGGAAGCGAAGTCCTTGTTGGTGGACTAAGCACTGCGTAAATCTATCAGGAGTCAGGCCTCTCAATGGACTGAATGGCTGAAGCTGAAATGTTGCACTTCATTCGAAGACATAAGGTGATTAGGTTTAGGACTACTCGCAGGTGGGCTGGGAGAAGTCCTCTGCCTGTAGCGCAATTAGACTAAGAGATACCTGAGTGGGGTTATACATGCATTCACGGAAAGCTTGTTGAACATGCACTAGAAAATAGTCTTCGTTCCCTGGGCTGATGGGGACGCTTCTTTGTTAACTGTATGTCCGTGTTTATGGATGGATAAAAGATAGAATGTCGAAAGGGATCTGACGTTCCTCGTGAAGGGCTGCAAATTGCCGTTTCTTTAAAATTGGATGACAAATTTTAGAAGGCAGAAATCGTGTAACGATATATATGTATGTGGAGAGCCAGGCTATCATTAAAGCTATCAAATCAAGAGAGCTTGGGAGATCGTATAGAGAAATTACTGGAAGTATGGATCTTTGTGAAGTTTGGTGCTTTCCGGAGTACAGCTACGTGCCAGGCAAGAAAAGGTACGGGTATATCTGCACAAGGTTCCCTGAACTATCCCCATCTGATATTCCTTGTTATGCACTAGCAACCACCCGCTACTTCGTACGTGAGATTCCAAATATAAAATAAATCCAGATATTCAATTCCTTTGCAATTTATTTAGCGCTGTCAGGAAAGTTGTTTTTATCAATTTCTACGACTCAGACTTCATCTGTTGAAGTAGAGGGGCGTTATTTTTGTGTTCCAAATCCAGTTGAGCACCTAGTAATTCAAATTTCAGACAATACAGGTCCGTTTATTGCAGCTTTTTAGTACATATAGATGATAGCATCGTTTTCGATCCTCCTCGTCTACACATATTCATTGAAAAGTCGATTTCCCTAAAATCCGTTATTAAAGTGTGGACAGGTTGCTAGAAGAATATGCTCCTTACGTCTTACAGCTTCAGTCTTCGGATCTGGTATGGTTCAATTTTTAACCCATTTATTTTCTGTTCGAATTTGAAAATTTGCATTTTCGCTATGTTCCATAATAAAATGCATATTTACAATTTCATGACTTCAGTTTCAGTTTGGCTCAAGATGCCTGTTCCATGTATGCCCCTTATTTCCTTATTTACATCTCAAAAGAATGAATTTCAAAATACCTGCTAACATTGCGCTGCTACAACCTAGGAGGAACTTATTGGCGGTTTTAGCTTCAGTAATTTTTAATGGGATGATTCGTTGGTCCCTAATTCCCCGTTTTATTCATAAAAGTACGAATTTTCGAAAATGCTTCTTCATCGCGCTCATTTTTTAACAGAATAATCCCAATTTCGTGATAAACTTTTTTTTCCAGTCTATTGCACCAATTATGTGGTAACATTTTTATTGCGTGCCTGTCCCCTATTAATAACGTTTTTTTTTTTGGTGGTTCCAACTTAAGCCTTTTGATTTGGGCGATGGTACCCCCTTTACCCCCATTTTGTCGCGTTTTTTTTTTTTTTTTTTTTTTGTGTGTAAATCCCTGCTCATTCGCAGCCTGCATAAGTAGGTGAATTTACATTCATATCCAATTTGAGAATGCCCAAACGGGCCATCATGATTTTAGCTTCAGCTATTTCTTATTTAATTTTTCTCTCGCTCCTACCATAAAAATACGAATGTCGACAAAACATCGTTTGATGTCGCGAGCCTACATTGTAAGGAGGATGGACACTCCAATTCAATCGTTTGAGGCAGATAATAGCAACATACATACCCGGCGCCTAATCTTTAAAGACGATGAGTGCACCCCAATTTTAATTATTGTAGGTCTACCCGTTTGGTCAGACCAGCCAAACCATTTTAACCCCTTTTTACTCCCTCTTTGTCGCACATTTGATATGATTCTACCTGTAGCCGCTTAAACCGGATTTTAAACTTTTTTCCTGTTTTCAACCTAAGAGCACAATTCACGAAAAACTCTTTTTTATCGTTTGCTTATTCTGGAAGGCAACATGCAGTCTAATTTTCGTGATCCTACTTTTAACATATCTAATCTAGAACATCACATGGCCACATGAGCTGGGCGATAGTACTAGATTTGTAAATATTTTCTCTATTTATAGCGCTATAAGTACGAACTTTGGAAAATCCCTTTTTGCCGATTTTCTATTCTAGAAATGGATTATAAACAGCAGTCTGGTTCTAGCTGATTGGGCTGTGTGATGGCTCTAATTTGTGCCCTCTTGCCTCGTTTTTACAAGTTAAAGCATGAATTCCAAAAAGCCTCTTTTTGTCACTTGTTTCTTCTGGAAGTTAATACGGACACCAATTTTTATGATTCTTGCTCTAGCCGTTTTAGCTTTGCAAGGTACCAGATCTTGTCTTTTTTACACTGTTTTCACCCGTTAAAGCAAAAACCCCTTCTTATCGCGTGCTCGATCTGAAAGCTGAATACGGACATTAATTTGCATAATTCTAGCTCCGACTGTTTGAGCTTAGCTACCATACCTTCTCATCGCGATTCCAATTTCCTTGATTCTATCTCTTACTGTTTGAGAGGGGTGATGGTAGGAGATTTGCCGCTTTTTACCCCTTAAAGTAAGAATTTGGAAAAAATACCTTTTCATCGAGCACCTACTCTGTAAGGGGTATCTATTTCCGACACTTTGTTACAATGACATTAAAATCTCCGAAAAGATTCCAAATGCTACTTTTTGAGATCTCACAACCTGTAATTTTTAAAAAACAATTTCACCGCAGAATTTCTGTTCTCTAGAAGCCAGTATACTTCATTTAAGCATACTCGTTTATGCATTATGAAAAGAAGAGAATAACTTCCCAGTAATAAAAGATCATCCAGCGAAGTTAAAAAAGTCCAATGACTGTTGTTCAGAAGTGATGAACAAAATGAATAATCATCGATTAATTTAACATGCGCTGGTCATAGGAGGGATGCTGTTGTTTTATCACCTTTTCATTGCCTTTCACCAGATCCTTTAAAGGAATGAAAGCTCTTTAGATAATTTTTAAGATAATTTTGTTCTTTTAATTAAAATTCACATAACTAAACGATTAATGTTATTAATGAATATAAACTGAAACACATATTCAAAAATTTTAAGTTTTTGCATCGGAAAGAAACAAATGTATAATACTTTTATAACGACTGTCGGTTGTAACGCATTAAGTTCATCGATACTTTTGGAAAATTAGAAAAATACTGCTCCTTGAAATGCCTTCCACTTTTTTTGCTGGGATATTTATATGGAGACTCTAGAGAAAATTATCCGAACTTAGGAATTGGCCGATTCTGGTATGCTGTAAAGTTTTTAAGTAAGTTAAATTCGAAACTTAAACTGATTACGTACTTTAGTTCAGGTATATAAAAATGTTCTTTGGCCATCTGTGTTAATCCTGGCTGACGGACGGTTATTAGGGTGGCTCAGAATGAATTAAAATTAGAGTCAATATTACCATTTAAAGTGAATGTCTGGTCTCTTATACTCACATCTCGATAACATTCTAGTAAGTCTTTTCTGGTGACAAACTATTGATTTTAATAGATTGCCGAACTGTTCTCTATCTATCTTCTTCCAAATACTATGCTAAATTAAATTCCCTTCACAGGCTAATTAATTTATTAAATTAATAATTTATTTAAATAATAATAATTTATTTAAATAATAATTTATTTAAATTATTATTATTTATTTTAGACTGAATGTGGATAGCTTTTCAAAGGGTTAAGTATTCTGGTAACTTATCGAAAATGAGTGAAGTATCTTTTTCTTCTTCCCAATTTCACTAAAGTCACTTGTTGACTTAAAATATATTTTTTTATAGAAAATAGGGGTCTATAAATCGCTCAGTAAACATTTAAGTAATTTCAAAACCAAATTCGATAAATCGAACAATTTGTGTAAGATGTACCATAATGGATGTGGCATCGTCGACTATTTCCGTTCTCAAACTTTGGTTACCAAACATATAATGCAAATTTAGTCGAATTTGGCACAACCGATTTGAAGATATGTAAGAAGAATACGTGGGTTAAATCGGTCGTTTGGATGGGGAGCACGTTTAATTGGTCGATTTTTCTTCTATTTTATAGCGAATTATAAAGCAATGTAAAGGAAAAACCTAGACAATTGCAGCCTACTATTTAGGAATTACAGCGGATTTGTTCAATTTTTATGGTAGGTATCAGAATGGGTACGACAATGTGATCCGCTTTTATTTCGAGACTCTACTTTAGCAAATGTGTATGCTCAACATGTGGCAAATTGGACTAAATTTAATGCAACCGGTTGAAACGTATGAAGCCAAAAATATATGAGTTAATCGGTCCATTTTCCAAATTTTATCAGGAATTATAAAACAATGCAAGGAACAAAAATTTGCAGGAACGAAAATGAATTTCGGAAAATCTGTCAATCTGTATGGTACAAACCACGGCTACGATCTGACAAAATATTAGGCTATGCTAAGTTTTAAAAAATTCCATAACGATTTTTGGCAGTTCTCATGTCCACCAGTCAGCCAGCCGGACAGACGGACATTGCTCAACCGACTTAAAAATTCACGAATCGCATTTGATCAAAAAAAAAAAACTTTGTACTTCCAATACTTCCTTCTGGGTGTTTTTTGGCAGTATAAAGCGATATATATTATAGGCAGAATAAATATATGCTTTTATCTTTTCTATTTCTATTTATTCATTTCATTCTATTCATTCTATTTCATTATATTTCATTCTATTCACATTTCATGGAATTTGCCCGTGAAATTCGAATTAGATGAAAACGTTTTTCAAATTGTGTGAAACCAAATTTAAATAGAGTGAAACTTCAATTTTGTGAATTTAATGCAATCTTTTCAAATTTAATTTAACTTTCACATATAGCTTCAAATTTCATATTCAATCAACTGCATTATTAGAAACTAATTGCCTGGGAAGTAGACTATTCCTTCACTAAATGAATTTCTTAAGTAGGTACAGTAAAAATAATTTAAAAGGGCGGACTTTTGTGAGGTTTCACTGTTTCAGAGTGCGCCAATGTACTTTTCTCTTGTAATGTGGTGTTTAATTATTTGAATAAATTTTTGTGCTTGTGTCTTTTAGTGCTCTTTTTTAACAAAAGCAAAAAATTCAAGCTGGTGTCTTTTGGTTAGATTACTTTTTAAGGCTGATTGAAATAACTTTTAGTAGTTGTCATCGAAGACAACATAAAATTATCCTTATTTTAAAATAATTTTTCAAGATGATGTTAGCAAAATGGCGAAAAACAAAACACACCTAATCAGCATGTATTTAAAATGAATGAATGAATCATGTTCTTCCCTTTTGATAAGTCCCTAAAACTGCAACCATAAGAAAGTTCTACAGAAGAATTTGATTAGAAGCCGTCGAAAATGGATAATGTATTCCCTATAAAGTAGAAGAAAACCAAATAAATAATAATAATTTATAAGTTATATTTATTTTCACTTAGTTGTCAACGGATTTGTCTTAATTTGATCATTAAATTGTAGCGATCAATAAATCTGTGTTAAATCTATAGCGCGCTTAAAAAATTTGAAGTCCCAATCTCTTCCCTTTTGGAGATATCTGGAATTTGATGATGCTAAATTTTCACACGATATTTTCACCATCAAAAAATAGTTGCTGTTTAAAGCATTCGTATAAAAAGTATACGAGTATATCGATTTTTAAATATTTGTACGACATTAAACACCTCAAACTTGAACTTTAACAATGTTCCTTTTTGCCTTCCTTAAAAATTACGAAATACATAACAGAAAATTTATTATTATATTATTATTTATTTATTATTATTACCTCCATGCAGTCCTATCAAGAAAAAGTTCGTCATCATTTCTTTCAATTTATTTTATGCAATAGTGTAATAAAAAGTATTAATCCATCCAGTTCAATAATTGGGAATTGCTATAATTGGGAATTACTATAACCGTACAACAATTGCACCGCGTTGAACAAATAATCCACTTGTTCAGTGTAATTTAGAATAATATCAATTAATATAATGAAGTTGATATTTCTGACTAAAAATAAATATTAAGTAATTTAATTTCTTTTATAGTTAACGGATGTTAAACTAGACGGCAAAATAATCAGAAGATTGAATTCCGTTTGGGAAAATGTCTCGCTTGAATTGGAACGTTGCGCTTTTAAATTCTTGAAAATGAATAAGATTGATTTCTGACGATAGCTTAATTCAACAGTAGCTTACAAATTGGATGTATTTCTACTTAGTTTGTATTTGGTTCCAACCAGTATGAATAGTTATTTTAAAACAGAAAACTGTATATTTCGTTTGTCCAATCGCATTTGGCATACCTGCATTCATTTCGTACAGGGTGTCCGTCAGGAAGAGAATGTTTGTTTATAATTTTTGATTAAATGAAAGAGAATGAATCTTATATTGATAAATGTTTTATTTAATGTCGGCAATTATGTATGGAACACAATATCAGATAAATGTCCGCTCCTGTTAGCCTCACAAACGCGAGCCCTTTTTAACACATTTTAACACATTCTCACACATTTCACGTAGTATTTCATTCATTTCATCATGAATATTTTGTTTGAGTTGCTCAAGCGTTTCTGGTTCGTTTACATAAACATTGCTTTTCAGATATCCCCACAAAAACAAGAACGGAGCAGTCAAATCTGGCGACCCTGGAGGCCAATCAACATCCCCATTTCTTGAAATAACTTGTTGTGGAAAGAGGACTCGCAGTAATCCCATTGCAATCCTGGCTGTATGCGATGTGGCACCGTCTTGGTGATACCACATGTTAATCAAGCCCAAAGCATGCAGTTGTGACGTTAACAAGTTTTCAATCATATCACTATATCGCTCCCCATTACGCCGTTTTCAGTTTCAAAGAAGTAAGGTCCAATAATTCCTCCTGACCAAATTGCACACCAGACTGTCACTTTTAATGGATGCAAACGTGACTGATGAATAATTTGAGGATTTCCATTGCCCATTGAGGGTTTCCATTCTTCTTATTCCATTTAAATGAAAATGTGGCTCGTCACTCATTATGATTTTTTCATGAAAATCGGGTTTGTCATGGGCGAATTGTAACATTCTATTGGCATATGTATGGCGGCGTAAATGGTCTTGTGGAAGAAGCTCTTGTGTCAACTGGATCTTAAAAGGAAACAAATGCAAATCCTTGTGCAAAATTGTGGCCAAAGTTGTTCCTTGAAGACCAAGCTCCTGAGTACGGCGTCGAATTGGGGTTGATGGATTGTTTTGAACACTTTCTTAAGCAGCATTAATGTTTTCAGCCGATCTTGCAGTACGTTGTGGTCCATGCTTGACGCTATCATCTACAGACCCGCTTTCTTCGAAATCATTCACTACACGACAAATAGTGTTTCTGTTTCTCCCAAAAATTTCACCTAACTTTCTCATCGTCACAGTAATCGATGATTGATTTTGATAAAATGTTTTAACGATTAAAACACGTTGGCTTATCGAATATTTTTCCATAACAAATTTGCCAAGTCTCTGCTTCACGAATGCCAAATATGAACTGTCAAGACTAATGTTTACCAAAATGACGGCGAAACAAAGTAGTATACCTTCCCGACGGACAATCGTTATATAAACAAAATTGTTTTTTCACAAATTTATAATTTTTGCTATTTAATTTTAGATTTAGATTCTGTTTCAGATCGTTTCTCTATTAGCAATATTGCTAATAGAATATAATTCAAAAACCAGCGAAATTGATTACATCAACACAGCTGGCTTGTCGGCTGGCTATTTCGATATTCGCCAAAATACCATCTTCACCACCCTTAGCTGTTTGTAATTTCTTGATCGTTTCGATTTTGACCACCGGTAAGAAAATACTCTCAACAAGGAGTACAAGTCAAATACGAGGTGTGTTCAAAAAACAAGGTGAATTTTCAAATTTCGTGGACTACGTATATTCGACTTTCAATTATTATTTTTTTATGTTGGTACACTCTTCTCGAAGATATGTTGACGGTTTTATCCATATAGTATGTTTAGTTTGTCTCTGAGAGGCATAAATAAGACAAGTGTTTTGAACAAAGAAGTTGCAGCAAATTTTGCTGAGGATGTCGGCATATTGGTTGGTTCATGCCATGCATTCTTTTTGGAAATTTTGGGCATGAAGCGAAGTTTGTTCCAAATTGCTGAATTCTATTGAAATTCAGTTTTGCTTAAAAGGGTCATAACCGGTGACGAATCATGGGTATATGGTTATGACATCGAAACCAAAGCCCAATCGTCCCACTGGAAGAGTCCAGGAGAGACCAAGAAAAGCACGCCAAGTTCGATCAAATGTCAAGGTTTTGCTCACTGTTTTCATCGATTGCCATGGCGTATTGCATCAGGAGTTCTTACCATAAGGTCGTATGGTAAATAAGGAGTAGTACCTTGCAGTTATGCGCCGTTTGCGTGAAGCAATACGAAAAAAACGCCCGGACTTGTGGAAAAAAATGCATGGCTTTTGCATCATGATAACGCACCTGCTCACTCATCTTTGCTTGTTGGAGATTATTTGGCCAAAAACAAGACCGTTATCATGCCTCAGCCACCGTATTTCCCAGATTTGGCCCCCTGTGACTTTTTCCTGCTCCCAAGATTGAAGAGACCCATGAAAGGGCGGCGTTTTGTGGCGATTGAGGAGATAAAAACCGAATTGCTGAGAGAGCTCAAGGACATACCAAAAAGTGCATATCAGAACTGCTTGGAGGAATGGAAAAAACGCTAGCATAAGCGTATTATATCTGAGTCGTACTACTTGAAAGGAGATAAAATAGAAATTGATGAATAAATAAATATTTTTTGAGAAAAATTAAAATTCACCATATTTTTTGAACACACCTCATGTATGTTTCTATCGAACAAAAAACTAATGTGAATTTCAACAATTTGCAATTTAGTTTCAAACATTTCGAATATTTTGATATTTATCAATCGGTTAAAATTTTTGTATGACATTTTTATATTATATTTTTTTTAGTAAACGCTGTATTATATTTCCAACTCTAGAGAGATGGAAACCTTTCAGGAATTTGGTTAATTATGTGGATATTAAAAATGTTTCCAAATTTTTCTTTTTCTCATTCATTTTCTTTATTGGATCTTTCTTTCGAAATTTACAATATGTATTCAAATCTTAACCCTGTCTTAAACTAAAGTATCCTGTCATTGCCGGATCTTATTTTTGGTGAGCCGAACTTTGTATCACCGGACCAAGTCTAGCGTGTCCTTTCTTCTTAGCCGTATATGACCGGGAAAATGTTGAAGGTTTTGAGCGAGTGGGTTTGAGTGGGAGGACAACTTCGATACATATAACCTGCTTAATTTTTTTATTTCCTCGAAATATAAGGAATGTTTAAATCCTTGTGTATGTTGTCATTCCTAACATACCATGGGGCACCACAAATTTGGCGCAGTATTCTTGACTGTCTTCTCTGTAGCTTATTCATGTTAGAAGCCGATGCCGTTCCCCACAACTGGACGCTGTATGTCCATATTGGCTTCAATATGGTTTTGTAGATGGTGATTTTATTTTCCAAACTGAGAGTGGACTGGGAGCCAATAAGCCAGTGGAGTTGAGCCATTTTTAATTTCAATTGTATGATTTTTAAGTCAATGTGATTTTTCCAGGTGAGACGTCGATCAAGATGAATACCGAAATTATTATTAACGGGTATGGTACTACCGTGAATAGTGAGGGCTGGGCAATTGTTCTGTCTAAGAGAGAATGTAACCTGTACACTCTTAGTGGCATTTACTTTTATCTTCCACTTTTCGAGCCAAGATTCTAATGTGTGTATATGAGACTGCAGTTGTCTAGAAGCCATTAATGGGCAAGTGCTAATGCTCATGAATGCAGTGTCATCAGCGAAAGTTGAGGTTTGAATTAGGGAATGAACAGGCATGTCAGAGGTGGTATATAGTATGGGGCCAAGTATACTGCCCTGCGGAACTCCTGCTGAAATTTTTCTTTGAGTTGGAACATAGTCCTTCGATTTTGATACAAAAGATCGATCCTTTAGATAGCTCTCCAGGAGCTTGTGGGTATTTGTCGGTAGAAAAGAGACTATTTTGTGAATAAGGCCTTCATGCCACACTTTATCAAAGGCTTGTGAGATGTCTATAAAGAGAGCTGAGCAATATTTCCGATCTTCGAATGTTTTTCTGATCTGGGTTACTATACGGTGTACTTGTTCTGTCGTTCCATGATCCTTGCGAAACCCAAACTGGTGCGTGGGTATTACATGGTTTGCTTCAATATGGGGGTACAACATTTGGAGAAAGATCTTTTCAAACAGTTTAGATAAAATAGAGAGTAAACTTATGGGTCGATAGGATGTAATTTGTGACAGTTCCTTTCCAGGTTTTGGGATCATTACTATTTCAGACAGCTTCCATGATCGAGGAAAGTATCCAATTCGAAGTACAGCATTACATATAAATAAAACTAATTTGAAGATATTGTGGGGGAGTTCTGAAATCATTTTCGCTGTTATTTTATCGTGTCCAGGAGATTTATTCATTTTCAACGAGAGAACATTTTTCTTTAAGAGAGATAGACTTATTTTCATGGGATTTGTGACCATTGGACTAATGATCGTTGGATTCACACGAGTGATTGTACAATTAGGAGTAAATACTTCTTCCAGATGATCAGCAAATTCTTTCACTTTTTCATCACTACTCCTTGTTATAGGACACTGTAGTTGCCTTGTGGCCTTGTACAGGCTATAGTTAGTGTTTTGTGTGGCTCCTAGATGAGATAAGTAGCGGGCTTCGGAGATTTCTTTTTTTTCGTCCAGAGTTGACCTCAGTTTTGACTTGCACTGGTCGAGACGTGCTTTTGCCATCGTCTTCTCGCTTTCCTTTTCTTTTTGATTAGGGATTCAATATGACATGAGGAGCCATTTTTTGTTTTAGCATAGACCTTGTGCGGAGTTGCCAAGTTTGCGGCAGTTGTCATTGTGGTAGTGAGGACGTTGATGGCAGACTGAATTTCATCTGGTGTTTTGAGAGAAAAGTTTTGCCACAGATGAGAGCTTATGTACATCTTGTATCTCAACCAAATTGTATGCCTGTTTCCAAATGACGCAAACAAGTTATGCCCACATAAAATCAAAAAATAATCCCAATTTCTTCACTTTTCAATCTTCAATCCGAAAGTTTTGTTAATCTTGATAGTATTCGGCCGCTTTTCTTTGAAATAATAATAAATATAATCATATTTTTCCCGATTTCGTAGAAAATGAAAAGAATTCGTTCAGAATGCCTACAATTCCCTAGTTACCTTTCTGATAGACTTTATTGATACAAAAGGGTGAGTGTCGCTGATCTTCGACGTAGAGGGAGTAACGTCGACCCCACCATCGACGTTAAACATTTATTCTCTATGGGAGAGAGCCGAAAGTGTCGAAAGTGCAGCTTTGAGCGCAGTAAGTGCCGTCCGTCCGACCGGCCGACCAGCATCATCTTAATGAAGTCATTAAATGTCTTTCTTCTAACAACAAAGTATGAATAAGGTGGATCACACTACACCTTGTAATTTAATTGTTTATCAATAACGTTCTCTGTTTTTAATTTTACAATTACTGTGACCTGGAAGGACATTGCAAACAAGGAATTCAATAGGAAATAGTGATATGCGTAAAATTATTTAGTTATTTTCTGCCTGATGTTGAGTGGACAGGTTATATTTCAAGCTTGCAACATCAGCATGAACTGCAGACAACTAAAGCCTAAGTTGAATCTCAGACAACGTTTGCAACAAATAATGAACTAAATACGTATTGCATTTTATAACAGCTGCTGGTTTTGAAAACACAAATTCGACAGTTCTGTTTTAATCGGTGAGAAAAAACAAATTTTTTTTTGTCTTTGGTGGTCATCGTAATGATTTGCAATATTTGTTAAAACCCATCACCAGACTAGTGGGCTCTCTTTTCATACACTACAAATCAACTTGCTCGTTTTGCCATTGAGCGTATTTATTTTAATTGCCAGCATTGGCTTTATTTGATCTCAAATGAGAATTTATGGTTATTTTAATCCTCGATATAATGCCCCTGCCTATGAAAACGTAACAGAATGTAAACTAAGCAGGCAGGTGATGGCGTAGTTGCATTTAGAAATTGAAATATACGTAATTTTTCTATATTTTCAAAATAGTAATAAGTTAAGTTAAAACAAAATGGTGCATATTTGACGATTCATTCTAACTACGGTAAATAAAGTATTCAATGTAATGCGATAATGATGGAAATCTTTTTACTACACCTAATATATATGACTTTGACTAGGACAATGTGTGGTTTCGGCAAGATGGAACAACATGCCACACATCTCGTAGCCCAATTATTTAAATATGCTGAGAGAAAAGTTTAATGTAAACTCCTAAAATGGCGATGTGAACCTTGGGGACCAAAATTATGCGATATAAATCCATGCAACAATTCTTTACGCTACCTCAATATATCACAAATATTCAGTGATCAAGCAACATTGACCAATTTATCGGTAAATAAATTACATAAAATTGATAAATATGTCAAGGCACATGTTTGTCATGCTATTACCAAGTAAGAGAATGATGTGGAATAGAGTATCAATGATTTTCAGCTCGCACTTTGTCCTCCCTGAGAGGGTTAATTGCCACATACCTCACATATATATATATATATACACACACACCCAATTAGGGTAGTTTAAGCCAAGTGGAGAAATCACGATCATTGTGGTTGACACTTTTTGTGCCACAGAACGCAGTTCTACTAAATACCTTAAAATAATTTGTTGCTCCGTCGTGTTCGTTCAATTGGTGTTCATAAGCATTTCATGATTTATAGCCGTTCAGTCGGTCGCTCAAACGATTGAAAGCGCGTTTGTTATGTCCTTTCTTCTTTCACTTCTGTTCGTGCAGTTTACAGCTCCTGTGTGGTTCATCATTGTCGTCGTCAGCATCGTAGCCACTGTGCGGCTCTGCTGATGCCTGGTACGAATGTCAACTTTATATTGCAAATGATTTATACACAAAACTGCTCCAGCGTTCGACGTAGTGATTCCTCTGCAAAGCGGCTTAAAAGCCATAGTCCATTGGATCGCCACAGGTCATGTTCTCCTTACACAACGCCAGAGTGGGGACACTCACTCACTTACCCGTTTGGAGATTCTGAGTCCAAGACGTGGCTACGCCGGGATTAAAAGGCTTCAGACAAGAAATTGCAAATCCGTTCAAGATCACCACGCTACTTAATTGATAGCTTGATTTATTACTACTGGTCATTTGGCAATGCAATGCATAGAGTTATTTGTGCAATCCTTCAGTAATTCTGCCACAAGAGCACCTACTGCCATGAACCTAGACCACTGTGTTTACGTTGGCAATGAATACGTCCTGCAATGACAAAATGATCTTGTTTGTGCTTCTGGTTAGTTGCTCGTCGATGCTTCAAATCAGCGTCTCAAATGATGTTCCGAATATTCATTCCTAAGGCGTCAGTAATAACGATAAGAAGAACTCTCCCAAAGTCCAGTGGATGACAAACTCCTGCTCACGGTCAAAGGAGACGGAGAACTTGAGGCGGATGTGTGGTGTTGTTGGCGAGTTATACTAGGGGGAAGGTGACATTCCCATTCACTCGTTTGTGCTAAGGAATCGCTTGCTGCAGAGCATTGGACTTTAATGCTCAACGATTTGGAATGTAAAAGAGCAAAGCACAACGTGTCCAGTGCAGGCTACCGAGAGCTTTTCTCACATCAGTGGCAATTTGTTCTGCACAAGTACGTGCTGTCAAATAAAATTAATTCAGAATCCCCACCTTGTGTTGGGTTCTGTGCTCCACTGCACAACACTAATCGTCAGTGTTCCACGGCGAGGAGGGAACACAATACGAATATTCTTATACCGGTACCCTGCCTCCACCGTGCGTAGATGGCAGCGAGTGCACTCATCGTTCTCTCACTCGCTCTACCAAGTGCGTAAGTGGAAACTTGCGATCGAAAAGGTGTTGGAAGTTGCACAATAAATAAATAAATTATAACGACATACACTAGCCGGAGTAAAACCAACGGCACACATATGCACACAAGGGATGGGAAAAAGGTACGGTTTCTATTTAAACCATACTCCTCCAGATCAAATTTCCAGCAGTGCCATTCTGCGAAATAAAAACAAGACATTCTACTCTCCACTTCACATCGATTCATTCCAGAAAATTAAGGTATACGCAGTAGCCCGACTCGCTTCCATATAAGAAAAAAATAACAATTCTACTGGATGCCGTCGCTTTCGCCATGACCTTTGCCTTGGAGATACCGTTGTTTACAACAGAAACATCAAAGAAAAAAAATACAAGAATGCTTTTTACGGGTACAGATACAGGTTGTTATATTGACACTAACAGCTTTTCCCCGTTCAAAATCTTTGTCAGTGAGTATCAAAGCTCCGTGGTACGAAGTGGGTCGGTTTGGATTTGAACTTGGGAACTCATTACCAAAGCGAGTTCCCAAACTTGGGTATCGCACGTACCGTATGGGCAAAAAGTTAGTGAGATTGATTTGTGCCTGCCGTCGATAATGAAATTGCTGTGACCGAGAGTGTGCGACTCAATCCAGATACAGCGATTCACCATTGACAAAGATTTCGGATTATTTGCTTACAAGGTTCAATAGATTCAGTAATTGAAGGCAATATTGAAGGACATCCTGGTCGCTGTGCTTTCTCAGTTTGGGCTTTACAGCAGCTTCAATTGGACGTCGAGTTTGTCCGAAAAATCATGTTTTCCAACGAAGTTCTTCATCAAATCGGCGTCTATGTAAGCAAATAAAATTGCCGCTTGGGATCGGTAGTTTAGTTTGGCTTTTAGAGTTTTAGCTCATTGACTAATTTCTTCGAAAATGATGCCGAAAATACCAATTTGGTCAATGGTGAGTGCTGCAGAGTCGTATCGTTTATCTTTAGTACAAAATAAAATAAAATAAAATAAAATTTGTCAATTTTTCCCCCAAATGGAAAAGACGTAGATGAAATGAAATGATGAAATCATATTTCAAGTATTAAAGTATCGGCAATTATAGATATATATATATATATATATATATATATACATAAAATTAATGTTATTAAAAAAAGCAATTTTAATTTTATTCTAATCTAAATTGTTTTTGAAATCTCAAAACAAATATTTACATAGATTGAGTATTTACTTTATCTCGGAATTAAAATTCGAATTGAGATCTTTTCACTACAAACTTATATCATAATGGAACGCCAATTATACAAAACAATATTTGATAACTGCTTTGAATGACTTCTTGGTCCGATGAATTCTTTATAAACTATAACCGTCCTTTGGCTTAGAGCGTAGAGTAATAAGTAAGAAAAACCGCCTTTTCGAGCTGAGACGACTTATTTGGATTTGTATCGATTAATATAACGACGTTGGTGTAACTAAGATTACAGCTCGCAACTATATCAAATAACGGATTTATGTGAAGTAACTGCCAGTCCAAGAATAACTAATTGACTTTAGAGCCCATAGTAAGGTTACTGGAGATGAAAATTTGAGGACTTCATGCTCAACACAAATATAATTTCCTAACTACATTTTTGGGATTTATTGTATGCTTTTATACAAAACATATAATTATTTTATTTGATCTTAATTTTTTCATTCTCTTTATTCTACTTTTAACAATTATATTTTATTGAAGTATTTTTTTTTAATTAAAGTTAGATTTTAATAATGATATGGCAAATGACTTTTCACGAACGAAAGTTTCAGGGATCCCGAAAAGTTTGAAAATAAATCCCACATTCTCGGGAAATGTAAAACTCTACTTGTGACATAGCCACAACCTCTTATAACAGAATTGTAGCGAAGAGTCAATAAGCTAGAAACTCCACAATCCGCTGGCAACCAGGTTCTCCTGATCTTGTTAAGTTTTTTTTTTTTTTTTTTTTTTGGAGGGGTTACAATAAAGTTGGATGATTAAAAGCAAAGAATTCCAACAATAGTTGAGGCAATTTCTGATGCAATCCCCAAGCGTGGAGGCCACTTAGTTGAAGTTATTTTTAAAGACCGTTAGAAAGGCTTAATGTATTGTTAGCATATTATTTTTTAAAAGAATAAAGAATGTTTTTTTCGAGTTCGTTAAAGTAACAACATTCATCACCCACTCTATATATTTAAAAGAAAGATTTTAAAGAGAGCGAATTTTGGAAAAAAATGTCTGAACCATTTACCTTGGAAAATTATTTTGGAAACTTTTTCAGCCTGCTGGGAGTACTAACGAGGCACGATGTTCCCCTCACGAGGACATGAACGTAAACGGCATTTGGCCTCAGTTAACTTCCTAACAACAAATAATTTTACAATGAGTCCTCGCGATGCTGTAATTTGACAATATATGTTGTGACGAAGTAAACTGACGAAATAATGTATGAAATTACATGTCATCGATAATTTTAAGAACACTTCTTTCAATGCTATTTTCAATAATATTGATCCGTAACTATTAATACATCGTTACCGTTTTATGTGACCGATGATATATTAGTGAAGCAATCGGATTATAGAAATGAATGTATAAGTATGAACAAAATTAACACAATTTTGTTATGGATCAAGCTAATATTGTAGGTAATGTGATTTTTTGGTTGGTACATTAAACATTCTTTTAAGTAAATTGTTTTGGCAAATCTCAAGTTTTTCTGGCCTGAGTTTTTGTACTTCCTCTCACAACTGAACATCCAATATTGAAATATAATTTTACTTAAAGTAATAGTAAAAAAAATCTATAATTTTTGCATGACATTGAAGTATCTGCAAAATTATTTGCCGTAGGTAGGATAAGCTGGTAATTATAGATGATAGCATAAGAACCTCCCAACCAAGCTTTCGGAGATTCTAACGCATCACTATCGATGTGTGGCCTGGCGTTGAACTACTGGAATACCGTTGGTGCCGGCCCACTGTGATTCGGCAATGACCGTTTTCGCTTCACGATATCGTAAATAAACCACTTTATTACCAGTCGCTATCCGCTTCAGAAATGGGTCGAATTTGTTGCGACTCAGCAGCGATTCGTACATAGAAATTCGGTTCATTAGGTTTTTCCACGTTAACTCGGATGGTACCTTTAAGTCAAGCTTCTTTTTTATCTACCGCCATTCAAGTGGCCCCAAACGCGTTTTTGTGCAATGTTTCACTCCTAGACAATCAAAGGATTGCTTACATGAAAGTCGGACTTGACAATTTCTATTATTCTATCGACATTTTCAACAATTAGATCTTTAGGGGGTGGTGCCATAATTGCACATGGTTGGCCCCGTTATAGTCTCAGCACCATAAACAGTATTAACATTTCATTTCACCTTTATCGAAGAAAAACTGTAAAATATGTAGAATTTTCTGTTTGCTTGTGCTACCAATTGTGTTATAAACATTTAAATTTTAAATAGTTTCTGAAACCACCTAATTTATTTCACCAAATGAGAAAAGTTCAGCTTTCAGTAGATCTGGTATGCCGTGCTCTTCCCGTGGGTGGTGTTTTTGTGAGATTTCTGTCTGTCGACAGAACCATTCTCGAACAACAACGAATACAACATAAATCACCGCAGTGTACGTTACACCTTTTCAATTTCTTTCCCTTCAACATACTGACAGAAACACACTCATTGCTCACTTTGTCAGATGATGCTCCAGAAAAAGAGTTTAAAGACAGATATTTTCGTAATGTGCTCATTATTTGTAAACAATCTTTAAAATACTTTAGGAAAATAAGAGCTCTCGTGCAACATATTTGCAATATACACTCTTTTTTTAGGTGCTCCATTTTCACTTTCAGACATACTCGCATCATCTTGTCATCTTCTTCCGAGTTAATCGATGTTTGAAAAGGTGTTCAATAAATATGCCGCGACATTTTTTCCGAAACTAAACATTGTCTGAGTATTGTCTTAAGTATAGACCGCCGTCTGGGAGTTTTTATTATTCTTTTCAAACCTCTTGGGTAATACTTTCTTTTCAGTTTTAAAGCAAGAGAGGAGCTTTTGACACTTCTTAGACAGTTGGCAGACTTGAGATGAAATTATATTTTTATATTATTGTAAAGACGTACATTGAAGTGAAAAATATACATATATATATACATATATACTGTACATTTGTGGAAAATATTTTCTAGGTTGTATGATTGTACTGTGCTATTAATTTGATCCTACATTATCTGAAATAAAGGAAGCGTTTGTGAACTATTGGCGACATCAGAACCTATTGCGGATCGCACTTTGTCAATTTCTGATATGTAGTTGGGCATGGTCCATTTATTTTCGTAATGTTATTGACTGTCCTATTTGAAGATAAGTTTTCAAATTTGAACCCAACTCTATAAAAAATTGTCTTAATATCCTGTACTGTTACGTTAATTATTCAGCTATTTAAATCTCGTTGTTGCAGAGGTAGTTTTTGTTAGGTAAGGTAAATTAATGATTATGAACAAATTGTTTATGCAGAAGAAAAATGGCGAAACTTTTTCGTCCAAGAGTTTTCGAAAGCATCAGTTATCATCTTCAAATTTCTGACAACGACAAAAAAATTAGCAAAAATATAGTTAGCGCAGCTTTTGAACGGCTATTCCCGGCAGTTATCACTAAAAATTCCCTCCGAAAATAACTTTTCGCGAGTTGGTCTAATACACACATGAATGTGTGCATGCTCCGTATCCGCAATCTGCTGTTTATTGCCGAAAAATGAGTAATTGCCCAAACTCATTATGGCGTGGAAGAAAGATATGAACGAACATCACAGGGCTTGCTGCCCACTATTGTGCAAACTGAACCATTTGACATTTTATGCTTTGCTAGTGGCATTGTCTAACATTATGCCACCGTCCACATGGGATTCGATGGATCTGACAGTGTCCTTTACATTGGCACTCAATGGCGTTGAAATGTTATTCGACCGCAACCGCTGCTCCTTCTTCTTCAAGTAAAAGTAGATCTGGCTTCCCCATTCTTATATAGATTAGGTATAAATTTGTGGAATTCAGCTTTATCGCAGCATTATAACTAGCTAATAATTTTCTTAATTTAGGTCGACATCCTGATGGTAACACCGAAATTGTTCGTGGTAGCAAAGAATGCCATATGATTGCTAGTATGTAGGTCATGTGTGGAAATTCTTGATACCTGCGCAGGCAGAGGACTAAATGTTAAATTTTTTTATTAAGAGGAGGAACTGGACTACAATTTTAACGGCACTTCGTAATGTCAATATCTCATATATTTCGCTGGCATTGCAAATGTAGTGCACGGGAACAATTAGCGTTGCAGCTCTAAAGAAAACAAATTAGAAATTACACTATTTGTATAACCCTAGAGTGCAGTATTGGTAATTTTCAGGAACATCGCAGTATACATTATAAATATAACAGAATTCTAAACTTTCCCACGAAAGCAAAAACTCCGTCCATGGACGCAATCACAGATTCCATTCAAAAAACAAAACTAAAATTTCACAGTAAAAGTCTAACGAGTTGTGAGTTTAGTTTGCTCTCTTCCAGGTTCTTCGTAAAACATCCATGTGAGGAACCAAAGATTATTGTCACTTAACAATTTCATTTAGTACCTAATGAACAGATAAGACATACTGAAAATTTATTAGCGAATGCAATTTACCGGACTTCTTCGTTGGGGAATCGGAAAAACATTTCCACGGGAATCCCGGAAAGATTTCAAATTTTTCTGAAAATCTTGCGCCGAAAAAATTACATAGATGATATGAACTAAAAATTTAACTACATCGTAGGTGGTATGTAGGTGGCTAACCCATAATTGATGCGAAGAAGACATTTTTATACAAAAGTCTTACAGAATGCGCTTTTTTGTTTTTTTTTTTTTGAGAGATGCTTTTCTTATAGAAGAATGTCATGGAATTCACTTTTCATATAGAAAATTGTAATGGAATATTATTTTCAGGTAGAAAAACGTCGTAAAAGATGCCGTCCATATAGAGAAACGCAATGGAAGATACTTAATGGAAGAAAACGTCGCGGAAGACAACCTTTTAACAAAAGCCTGTTGAAAGGCACATTTTATGAAGAAATATACTTTTCAAGATTCTTTTCATAAAAACAGACTTGGAAGACGATGCATAAAAAATAAGCAATTCAAATGGGGAATATGTTTTATATTATAATAAAAAAAGTTTATGTCAGTTTTAAAATTATTTGAAGTTTCTTTTTATCCCGACAGTTTCAAAACGACAACAAAGTTTGCTCACAATTCCACCAATAAAAAACTTTATACCAACTTACACAGCAATCATCAGTAACCAGATTAGTTAATTTAATTTATTGAAAATCAACTATGGATTTCTTAAAATATGCAACTGCAAAAATTTTTTGATGTAAGAATGCAATGAAAGATAATGAAATAATAGAATTGATACCTAAAGAAAGCAATTTTTCTTAGAGATGAAATGGGCATATCAAGTTCTTCCTATTCTAAATAAGTAATTGTATGTAAGCAGGTTCTAATTTACACTGTTAACTAAAGCGTGGTAGTAAACGCCACAAGTTTATTTACAATGAAATTAATTTGTGTCTAAAATATTGAACTCTTGCCGAACGGAAATGATAAACATTGTCAAGAAACAACTTTTGCTGTTCGAAGAGAAAGTTTCTCATGAAAAACGTTATTTAAAGTTCAAAGTTTGGCAGAAAACGCAGTAAAAACTCAGAATGTTGAAATTCTGTCAACCGTAACTGCCAACATTTAAAAAAATAATTTTCAAAACATAAAGTTAAGAGATATTTTCTTTAGTATCAAAATAAAAATGAAACTGCATTTTTAATTTTTTTTCTTTAATGAAGGAAAGAAGGAACCTCATATGTGAAAACAGATTGGACGCCAACAAGTTGATTATAGCTTTGATTACAAAAATAAAAATAGAACTACAGAATTAAACCGAATATTAAACAACTACTTAGGGGACTTCTCGGTGAGGTCTCAAATTCTGTGACTGTTTTGAAGAAAACAAAAAAATATATATATCGACGAGGAACCTACATCTTAAGCCATCACATCTGAATACTCACAAACTTTCACCCGGTTGCAGTTGGACAAAGTCATTTCGCGATACTTTGTGCCGGCAGCGGCTAATGTGAACGACTAAAGCCACACCTGGTTGGGCTTGGCAACGCTTTACAAGTTATATACTAGAAAAGAAAAGACACGAACACGTCGTAAAATCTGTGACCTGAACTATAGTTGACATGCAGAAAGGCATGGATTCGGAAGTGAATTTATAGTTGGCAAAAGATTTATATAGGTACGTCATGTTCCACAATTTAATCTCGTAAGCGATGAAAGATCATAATCTGCATCAAGGCAACATATTATTTCATATGTTCCGTCTGAAGACAAAGACGATGAGACAACAGATACATTTTGTAAGATGTTCTTGAACCAACAGGCGCAAAATTCAGTCTGCACAGTAACACCTCTTATAACGGATTTAGACTGATCGTTTTCGCCGCGCCCAGAAGTGGCCAGCTTTGCCCAATAAGAGAGGAATTGTGTTTCGTCAGGATAACGCGAAGCCACATAAATCGATAATGATTCGGCAGAAGCTCCGGGAGCAACTAAGCTCCCAGGTCGACTGCCATTTTTGATGTCAATACGGTGGAGGGTTTGCATGAGGGAGACATAACCATTGAAACTACGCTAAAGAAATACTTCAATTTTTACCACAACTCACACTTTTTCTTTTCAATATTTAATTTTTAAAATATTCCAAAATTAACACTTTATTGGGTTATATATTGTATTCTAAATGTATAGAACATCAAAGACCAGTTTATTGTAAGTACGATCCTGCATTCGATCAAAAATAAACATAACTAACTTCGTTTCTATGCTACTTTATCCCTTCCGAGCTGCCAGTTTTGATATTGCGAACATTGTTTTCGACTCATTCACATATAGCCGCATTTATCATCTAACTGGTTGGGACAACATTTTGGCAGGGTGTCCATCAGCTATCTGGGTAGTGTGCGAGAGCATAATGTCCGAAAAATACATTTTTTGAAAGAAGTAATTTTATAACTTGAAACCGGTTTTCTTACAAATTTAGGGTATTTGAAAAGTATTAGGTTATAATGAAGCAGGAAATGTCTTTGCATGGCCGAACCATGACCTATTATCGTTAGTGTCTTATTTCAATTACATAGAAGTGGTTGATATCGGTTTGGTTAATAGATTTTGGCTTGGTTTGGAGCTACGAGTACATTTACATCCCCAATTAAATAAAAACATGGAATATACCTTGCCTTATTTTCCTAGAACTTAATGAACGGATTCGGCTGATTCTGACTGGACTGATTCGTATAGGAAATGGGTTTCAACCCAAATAAATCCAAATTTGAAATCTAACACATTCTCTTCACTAAATTATAATTATATATTTGTAACAATTAATTGGCAACAACTTGTCAAATAAAGATGCACTCTTATTTGTCACTAATTCTGAAAATTCCTGATACTCAGCTAACATCCAGGCATTTCCGTAATATCACTACATCCCGAGTTTGAGAAGACAGATTTGGAAAGATAGTTTGGGAAGACAGATCTACGACTACTAAAGTTGAATATGAATATAAGCAATATGTTGAATTAACTACGTACTCGTATATACATATGTATATAGTTGAGTTAGTATACGCACCTTAGTTCTTCGACTTTAATTGCCACCTTATGTTCTTGCCAACAACTTAAAAATCTCGTGGAAATATTCTTTCGGTGGTCGTTACAACAAATGTTCAATATTGTACAAAAACTTAAGTACGACTAAAAGATTGTCAACCTTTTGAAAAACTCGAAAGCTTGAACATAAACATAATAAAACGTATAACTTTTGAAAGGTTACTCGTATTGGTTTTTTCTTCAAACACATCAAAAGAGACGATTTATGTTTACAGATTCAGTATCCGACAAAGACAAAAAAGAATATCCACGGAACAGATTTATCGATTTTATTATTATATGTTAATTTGTCCCAAATAGGAAGTTAATAAACTGCGTCAAAATTAATTAATTCAAGGATACGGCAACCATGCGCACAAAACATTTTTATCCCTGGGTCTAAAGTTTATGTTACCATTCTGCCGTGCGTTCAACTGCTCTAAACTGCGGCAAAGTGGGTTTGATGGCTAACGTCCATATTTTATTTATAGTGCTAAATGCAAATGCTCCTTTTACAAGCAAAGCTTGCGGATAATTTGTTTTTAATACAGGGTGACTTTTTAAGATTTAAGATTTTCAAGTTGGCAGCACTGGTTGGTAATGGCGTCCAAACGTCATCTGTCAAAGTGAAAGGTGTACAGTATACTCTGCCTTTTCATCATGGAAAGACTGACAAACGAGCAACGATTACAAATCATTAAAATTTGTTATCAAAATTCGTGCTCTGTGACAAATGTGCATCGTTTGATACGACCATTTTATGGTCGTCATAATCGATGTGCTGAGTCAACAATTCGTGCTGTTATCTCCAAATTAAGCACCAAATTTACTTTGGGCATGTGTTACTCAACCACAAGGAATTATTTTTCCCCCAATTGGCTAAGTTGAACTTGGTTGACATTTGGTTTCATCAGGACGGTGCAACATTCCACACTGCTCGTGAAACAATGGATATTTTGAGGAATGAATTTGATGAGCAAGATCTTGCGATTTAACGCCTCTTGATTATTTCTTGTGGGACAAAGTCTATGCGGACAAACCGAACACTATTGAAGCCTTACAGGACAGCATAACACGCGTTATTCGATTCGTGTAATACATTTTGAGACGGATCCGCGGACAACATTTACATGAAATTATTTTTAAAAATTAAATGGCAAGGACCAATTTATCGATTCCAATAAAAAATTGTAATATATGATGCAAATTTGAGTGTTTTATTCGATTTTTAAAAAAACTGCGATTGAAAAATCACCCTATGTTTGTGTGCATCTTACCCCCACTTTACGAAAAAAATGATAGATATTGGAGCAATTTAGCCCATACCTTCTGTTGCTTACAGTCATAATATTTTGTGTCGCTTAACAAAACTAGTGAAACTGGGAGAGTTAGCCCCTCTAGGACTGCAATTGCAATCGTACACTCTAGGACTGCAATTGGATAAGTTAACTACGTCTTTTCTGGCATCTCCCATGCACGATAGCAAATTTTACCAAAATCAATTTTTTTAATTTAATTTGGAATTCTTAAGCTCAATTAGACTAACATTTGGTCAGTAACTTGTGGATCTGAGTATTTATAAGCTAGTTCAACTGATTGAATCAGCCATCAATATCGGCTTAGCTTATTCTTCATTTAGACCTGCCGAACTGTCTCCCGTGATCTTATGGCTGTTATCCTTTCTGCGACATTTCCGTGGCAAGGTTGCTTACTTAAAGCATTAGGATTTGCTTTGGATAGACACCTTCGCTACGTTCGAATCCCATTATAGTTTGTATGGAAAGTGGCAGGACGGTTAAGATTATCCTGTCGATTTTGCTACTTTTAACTAGCGTTTGTAGTGTAGCGAAAATTTAAGTTGCTGCAATGTAAAATTAAAATTTGAAGAGGAAAAATTAAATCTAAATGGCAATGCAGCCCATATTTATTCTTCAAACTAAGTTTATAGAAAGCATACTGGTTGGATTATATTGAATTCAGTGCAATTGCTTGAAATATATGAAACTAAGAACATATGAGTTAAATCGTCTTTTCTCAAGTTTTGTCTGGCGTTATAAACTAATATCTGTGCCTGCTAGGAAAAACAACTTAACTTAGATTTTTTTGTTTTGAAATATTGAAATATCATGGAAATTTTATTTATTTTTTGAAGTACATGGAATTTTAAATGGTGCTTAGATAACATGATCAATTTTAATGATGCAAACTATAATAACAAAATACTCGTACATTTTCTCGTTTACATTAATATTTAGAGAGATTATATCAGCTTTAAGAAACTCTATTTTGCAAAATTGCTATAACTTGTAAACTATATGGAATTTTGGAACGTGGATTAGACGTTAATTTGTGTATAAATAAGTGCAAATACTTTATTAACTTTATTCTATTTAACCAGACTTATCCTTATTTAAGTCGTGTTTCCTTGTAAGCACAAATATAACGGACAAAATAGAAAAAATTGAATTTCTGAAAGTTGACCAATTTGCATAGCAGGTGTCAAAAGAAATGCTAAACATTTTCATTCTCCGAAGTAAGTTCGTCAAATACTTGGAGTGTGCCAAATTTGATAGAGCTACTTAAAAGATTTGAAACCAAGAATGTATGGTTTAAATCGTTCAATTGTACGGTAGGAGGGCGTAGGAAAAGGGACGTAGTTATCTATCAAATTTTCATAAGTTACTACAATGGACAAAAATATGGGTTACCATAGCCTTCTAATTAGCAATGACAATGGATAAAAGAAAGATTTAATTGCAGAAAACTGCCTTATTTGTATAGGCCCTACCAGAATGGGCGTAACAATGCTATCCATTTTCTTTCTCAGATCATACTTTAGCAAACGCTTAGAATGTACCAAATTGGAATGAACTTTGTGCAACTGAATAGAAGATATGAATCTAAGAATATATGGGTGAAATCGGTCATTTGTATTGGATGTACTGGAAGGGGCTGGCCAATACCAATCACTTTCGCTCACAGGGCTGAGTTTTTGAAAGCAATAATTTGAGACAAAGTTGACTGAATTCCATATAACTACTTGGAAAACATTTTACGTTACAAAACAATTCAATGGACAAAACTTTAGTTTGATACAGTCAGCAAATTACGAGTGTCAAAATTTTGGGCTTTACCAAGATTAAAGACGTTTCATGAAGATTTGCACCAGTTATCTTGTTTGTCAACCAGCCAGCCGAACAGACGGACATCGCCCAATCACCTTAAAAGGGCATGAAACACTTTGGTTCAAAAGAAACTTTGCCCCTTGGACGCGCTTTTTGGTGCTACATTTTTGCCTTATATTATGAACACAGTTTGTTTTAATCCACGTGAAAGAACTCCTCCAGTTTTAAGCATTTAAACGTTATTTTTTTTTTAAGAAGTATCATATGAAAAGAAAAATTCAATTATATGTATTAAAGTTAATACCGGACAAACGCAAAATGTTATGCACAAATGCACAAATTACGCCAATTTTTTCATTTTTATGCTGATATTTGACTGCATATTTCAAAGATGTTCTTAACATGTTGAAATATTTTTTATTCCATCACTCCAACGTTACTTACCTACCCGTACCGAACGTCCTAAGGTCACTTTTCCAGACCATAAGGACAACGTACTCAAACAACATATCGCCTGCATCAGCAAGGTAAACTGACTGACCCACTGTCCTTTTCTTGTTCTTGTCAAATATTGTTCTGCCTTGACGCACAAAAAAGGAACTTTGCGAGTGCGACTTTCAACTTGGAAATTATAGAGGAACGATTGAACGATTGATATAGGAAAAAGTGGCAATAAGAAGTGGCCTATTTATACTGATTTTACAGCAATGAAATGAGTGATATGAACATGGGAATATATAGGTAAAAATTTTATAATTTTTTGAAAGGTGGCAGAGAGCGTGGGAACCTGGTCAAAGTCGCAAAATGTGTGCCGCATTATCCAGATTTAATTGCAATTGAACACAAGATATGCACGTAGTTATATATGAGCTAAACACAATAAATATAATTTGTTTGGAAGTACCAAATAGGGCGCAGTAGCTCGATCGATTTTTTTTTTTTCAATTTTTGCAAAGCTCTATAATGAATAACATCGTAAGTTACTAAGTCTGTCAATTAGAAATCATAGATGACTGATTACATTTCGGTAAATTGGTCAATTATTATTGGAACCACTAAAAGTGCCGGGATTTAGCAATAAGGACCTTTGACGTTTTAATATGTTTCCTAAAACTTCGCCATAGTGGTTTCGCAGAATTCATAGGCTTTGAAATATCCTAGGTTTCGATTTAGAATTTTTATTGAAATATCTTCAAAGAATATGTACATTTGTTTTGTCTTATAAATTGTTGCCATTTTGAATGTAATTTAATTACTGTTTCACCTGCAAAATCATTCCCCATAGGCAGGAACAGCTGGCAATCACTTGGTGTTAGATTTGGACTATAAAATGAATGCCTAAGAATTTTCCAACCAAGCTCCCTGAGCTTCTGGTGAGCTCTTATCGATATACATTGCCTGCGGTTGTCCTGATGGAACACAATTTCAATTTAACTGGGCGATAGCTTCCTTCAGACGGTCCAATTGTTAACAGTTCAGGCCAGATTTAAGAGTTTGGACGCGGCAAGGAAGCAGCTCACAGCAGATGATTCTCTGCCAATTTGAGCAAATATATGGTAAAACCTTTCTGACTGGATTAACCACAGTTTGCTTCGGTTCAAAGCAATTCGATCACGAGCGTTTTCGTTTGGCGTTGTCGTAGGTGACCCATTTCTCATCACTAATCACCTTCCGCTTTAGAAATTGGTCTATTTGTTGCGATTCAGCACCGGGTTTTTGTCCAAGGTTTAGGGCTTACGTGACAGTCGAACTTGACTTAAAAATATTACGTTAACTTTTGATGATTTTCGAACGGAAAAACGTACTTTTCTCGAATACTATAGAGGAAGTTTCAATAGATGAATGTTCAGAACTTCACAAATGTAAATATTTCTTATCAATAAAAGATATAAAAAAGACCAGAAAAATAAACGCTACAATATCAGAGGCGAGTAGCAACAGATCTCAAAGGACACAAGAAAACATTTAAAAAAAACATTAAAAATAAAAAAGGTAGACTTTCTGCCATGCCCCTATAAAATATCCTCTGCCAAGAAGGAAACAACGAATAATCAATAAAGAAAGCGTGAAGGAACTCGATCTACTTTCACAAAATCTTACGTTACTTACAATATTTCTCTGTCGATGACAAAATCTCAAATGAAATTACAAATACAAAGTCTCTACGAACTTACACAATCTGTAAGAGGACGTCAAAGGATTTCTAGAATTTAAACGAATTTAAATAGTTTGTGAACATAATTACGAGTACAGCATATCTCCTTCAGATTTTTTGGAAATGGCTCGTATAACTGGCATTGACTCCGAAATTTTAAAGGAGCTACAGGTTTTGTCCTTGTACTAGAGTACAAGCAGAGTTCATTAAGCGGTTCAGAGAATATAATTTAACGATTCGTAACTGTTTACGGAATGGCTGAAAAAAGGAGTACAAGTGTCTCCCTATTAAGGAGTTGTGGGAAGAGCACATGAGTCCCAAACCGATGATTGTAAGAACTACAGCAAATATATAATAAGCAAATTTTCTCGAAGGGCAGAAACGAGATTTATTTAGAATGATTTCATCACTGAAACATGCTAGATCAATACCGAAGTTGAAAATTGCACGATTGCCAGAAATAATTGATTTGTTTGAAATAATTGATGATGTGAGAACTATATTCTTTTGCTAAGGAGGCGAATATATTTACATGAAACATTTTTCATAATTAAATTACGTCAGGAAGATAGCATTTAAAGTAACAAAGATGCTGAGTAACAAGTCTAGCACAAGAGGCACTACCAATTCCGTAATGTAGAATGTATTGATTCACTTAATGTTCTCTAAAGAATTAAAGAAATTTTAAATTTTTAGCAAACTATGCAAAAGTAGAGATTTATAAGAAATTAAGAAAAAAAAGTAGACATTGATAAAACATTTTAGTTTTTTTTTTTTCAAATTCCTCCTTATATCAAGAGAAAATTATTCCAGCATTTTCCACTTCCTTCAAAATGATTCGACGTTAGTAACACTTGACTTAGGCAAATGACCCGAATGTCTTCCCTGGGGAACGATTAACGGTTAACTTAGACACAACACAAAACGTTACCTGTTATGTTCTAGATGAACAACAATTTAATCCAAAGGAGATTTGCTGGAAATCAAATCATTAACAAAATGCCAGAACACAGTCTATCGTTTAAATTACATCAATTTGATCCTTTTCACTGTTTCCATGCTTCTTTTCCAACTATTTGGAGATGCATAAGTCCTAAATTCAAGAAGGTTAGTGAGGGCGGAACGTTTGCTTAGAAAACCACGCTGTTTCGATGATACAACCGGCTTGACTTGAAATGTGAGAATCAGAAAAAAACTTTCTCATCAATATTGGAATATCACTAAGCTTTGTTGTGTAGTGGTATAACAAACGATTATTTTCAAACAGACGTAAGTTTACTAAAAATTTCGTAAAAGTTTACTAAAAATTAAATTCGAAGGAAGACTGCGCTTCAAAGCACATCACCACATCACACCATCTGGGTCTGGTTCATTTGAAAATTTTAAGGGAGATAACAATTTCAAAACAGTGTTCTTGTCAAAGTTCAGAACATTTGAAATGGAAGTGCTCTGAATAAGATACGGAAAATTTGAGGCATATGGAACTTTTGAGATTATATTCCTTTACGTGAACCGAGAAAAATATGCGAACCACCAGAATGACACCGTTTACGCTTCAATTGTAAAAACTCTTAAAAGAGCTGTTGGCTTTTCAACAAACTCGTACTATCAGGCACAACATACCTATATAGCAATTGTAAATCCCTAAGTTATCATTCAATCAAAGAAAATTTTGAAAATCAAAGCTTATATTTCTTTCCTATATTTCTTGATAAATCCCTTGAACTGCAAAGAGGACTTCTATGAATACGAGTTTGAGGAGACATTTAAAAAAGGGATTGTGGGATACAGAATCGTAACATTCTATGTTATATAGTGGCGACTACTTAGTTTCATCAAGACAAATCGTACATTTCACATAATTAACATATTAGTTAACCACAACGCAGCTACATTGATACTTGAACACTTAAGTGTGTAGCTAAGTATAGATGTCAAGTCCTTGCACGTTAATAGCCGATGTAGCATCTCCCATGAGTGCTTCCAAAAAAGAAACACTCGTGGAATACTTATGACGAAATGCTAAAAAAGATGATCATGTTGCTACAATCACAAAAAATCAATCTGATTAATGAAATTATGTTGATGCTTACCGTGTAAAATTTGCCACTGATCCGAGTTAGTATCCGGTCCTCGGGGGATACGTTCACGGAGTAGTGTGAGGGCAATCTCGCCCGATCCTTATGACAAAATCAGGTCAGGCAATTAGGCACTAATAGAAAAGATGAGCGCCGCTAGCGTTAGTGTAAAGCATATTAGTTTCCCCGGCGTTGACGGTAAGACCATTGACTATGAAAATGTAAATATTCTGGAGTTTTTTTTTTTTTGATGCACTGTTGGCGGTATAAGTGAACTTTATCCTTGGGTCTAATTTAAAGTGATACCGCATTCCCTGGTTCCGCTGCATTAAATCATGATCACAGGTTGTGTAGGCGGAACTCGCTATCAACCTTATGGAATTCGAAAAGTTCTTATAATTTCTTCGAAACTATTCAGATTTCGGTCTACATAATAATAATGTAGAACGTAACGTCCCCCTTAATTATTAACAACTTAATTATTATACCTCCAACAAATGCAGCGGCTGGAAAGAGCGTTTAAGAACCGAGTATTTCTTGACCAAACGTGTTTCAGGATGTTCGATGTTCGTCTGTCTATCTGAGCGGTTGGCTGGAAGACTGGTATCTTACAGAAGCTTTTTAAAAGTTTTTGAAACTTGGTAACGTAACATTTTGCCAGATTGTAGCCGAGAATTCTGAATTGGCTATATATACACACCCCGTCTAGTACTTCCCATACAATTATACCGATTTTCCGAAGTTATTTTTTTCTCTGTAATTCTTGCTCCTAGCATATTGCAGCAACCAAAATTTTCGTCTGTATCTGTTTATGCTGCTTAACACAGTTTGAAAAAATCGAACAATTAACAATGGCTCTTCTGGTACCTTCCATCCAAATGACCGATTTTTCGAAATTTAATCTTTCATCTCCAATTTCTAATCAGTAGGCTGCAATGATCTCGCTTTTTGTACCTCCCACACAAATTCGCGGATTTATCGAAATTTAATTTTTCCCTTCTAACCTCTAATTCGGTGACTAAAATAATTTAAAGTTTTGCCAGTTGCATAACATTACAATGTTCAGTAAAATGTGAAAAAAACGACCTCCCAAAGGAAATTACCTACTTTCACCCAAATACACATTTCTAGATCCTTATTTCATGTCTTCAGTTACGTCTTGCTTTTAGTAAACGAATCGACTACATTGCATCCCCTCTGCCTTACTCACATATTAATAAGCTGATTTGGTAATGTTATAATTTTCTAATTTTATTGTTCTTTATTTTGGACATTTTTATAAGAACCCAGCGATTTACTACGCCCCTTCTGATAGCCTCCTTCTTCACACTTCTTCAATAATGCAAAGTAGTGAAAGTCCACGTAAATAACTCTAAGTATCGGGTTGTTCGGAAAATTCGTTCGGTTAATTCGTTAGTTCACCATACGTCACTTCTCATAACGTAGAGTTCCCTCAAACACTATCATAACATCCTGCCACCCCTTCTCTAAACTGTTTACTATTGTTTACTTCGGTTCTCCTTCTAGTCGTGAGTGGTTATAGAGTTAAAAAAAAAAGTTTTAAAAAGTGTGAAAAAGAGCTTTTTAGGCACATTCCTGTATTATTTGCGAAAAGGAAAAACGAAAAATAAAGTCTGTTTATGAAGAAAACGGATCAAATGAAAGAACTTGTCAGAAATCATTTAAAAGATTTTCTACGGAGGTAAGAGATTTAGTTATTGTTAATCCCCGTGCAACAGTTAGGGAAATAACTGAAGTAATCAAAGAAATCAGTTTCAACCGTTCACGGGGTCATAAAATAGCTCGGATTTGTAAGTAACCTCGATGTGTGAGTACCTCACTCTCTCACCGAGGCCGCCTGAATCGCGTTGACGTCTGCGATAACCTAAGGATAAGAAATAACAAGTTACCATTTCTGAAGAACCTCATCACAGGGGATGAAAAATGGATAGTCTACAACAACGTAACGCGGAAAAGATCATCGAGGAAACCAAATGAACCCCTCAATCCACTTCTAAAGCGGGCCTTCACCCCAGGAAAGTAATGTTGTCGATTTGGTGGGACGCCAAAGGAGTAGTCTTTTTTGAGCTTCTCCCAACAAATCAAACGATTAATGCAGACTACCATATGGCGCAATTAGATAAATTGAAGGTGACATTGGAAGAAAAACGGCCGAGGCTCATCAATCGGAGAGACGTCATCTTCCATAATGACAACGTCCGCCCTCACACTGTCTTGCGTACCCGTCAGAAACTGTCAGAACTTGGATAGTAAGTTTTACCTCACCCACCGTACTTCCCAGACCTCGCCCCATCCGACTATCACCTATTTCGCAGTCTGATCACCCACTTAAGGGGTTTGAATTTCCGTAACGACGAGAATGTGAAAAATCGAATTGAACGTTTTTTTCAGAAAAAGCACACGAGTTTTATGAGAGAGGAGGAGGAAGTTATTAAAAAAGGAGGAGATTGTATGATAGATTAAAATAATTGTTTTCTTGTATATAAATAAATAAATAATAAAATAAATAAATTTCTTTTAAAACCCGAATGAACTATCCGAACAACCCGATATGTATATATACCTATATATATTTAGTATATAAACTAAGTATATATATACGTATATTTTCCGAGCCGGTAATAGTCGATAGAAATACTGAGGGGATAATGACTGATCGAAAGGAGGCAGTGCCAATCGAATTCAGTGCCGCAAATTTATTGTCATCTTGGGAATCTGTGATTTATTTTATCAAACCACAAGAGAACTTGGTCTTTTAGGGATGATAACATTTTTAATGCCGTTGCTAAATTTTTAGGGTCGGAAAACCCACCGGAATCTATCGAACGTTTTTTTGAGTTTTTATAATTAATCGGTTTGTCGCTTTCTGATGATGACGACGATTTGGGACATGAAGAGGATATGAGCTGTCGGCTGGTAGTCGATGTGGGCTCATTGTACTTGCTGATTCTTTGATGGGGTAATGATGGTGGGCCCGCATAGTTCATACATGCTCTCATCAAATACAAGATACTTGCCAAAAGGGTTATTAATGAAGTACCAGTTGGTACTTTCACGTACCTGAGAGTTCTTGAGGGAACTCGAATTTTAATGCGAACATATCCGACGCGTCGAAATATACAGGAATCCATTTTGTAGCTCGGAAAACACTCAACGTAATTTTTTCTAGGGATTGCAATGCTGATGAAGTTGTTATAGTGATACGTAATAACTCACCAATGCATCTCTGGAAAAAGGTTATCTCTTTAAAATTGTTAGCAAGCGGTTCTTTGATCGTTAGCTTAAGGGTCACGTGGGTCTCGAGAAAACCCCCAAAAATCTGCAATCAGATTGACAGATGTAGATGTGTGGAAAGAAGAAAGTATTTTTTCGAATAGATCCGATTGCTTGTCCGTTTTTGTGGACTGCTACAGTGAGAAGTTCAAAATTCTTCTCCATCAAGTTGGTAAATTAGATGATGGATGCAACGTTTTGCAGGTGGAAGTACAAAAGACTTAATGGTAGAACAGATCGAAGGTGGTGAAATTGTGCGGGGAAACTCTTGTTAGATAAAAGATTTGTAACGTCAGAGTATGGGTTCCCAGGCCTTCGGCACCTAGCGATATCCTTAGATGTCCTGTCGAGAAGAGGCTCTGCTATGACTCGTATAAGATTTTCAATACCATGCCGATCTCATAAATACCTCCACTTTAGGATTATAGGCAACTAGACTGGAAATTGGTCGTTAAGGATGGACTGCGAAACTTCGATGTTGATGTGATTGCTTTATGTAGTAATTTGATACTCATGTGTGGGCCCCCAAGGCCACACTGTAACGATAGACAACAGATCAGACCATAACGATTCTCATTGGATACGCATGACGGTGTGCGAGGGTAATGTGGAGATCGGAGCGGTTGAAAATTTGTCAATGATACTCTGCACTACAGCAATGGAATCAGTTCATAGTAGTGAGTTTTGGGAATGATCTGCGCGAGTGATTTAAACGTGGATTTCTGTGACTAACAGGCCGCAGATAAGTATTTGTTCTCTTGTTTTTGTTTATTTATTTTTGAGACAGTTGTTTGTTTTAGTTTTCACCGCGCAAACAAAGATCCTTATACTGAAGTTTCACCTTTACTCCTTGCCCATTCCCTACTTACATTTATTTATTTTCTCCTTTTTTCTTACACATACCTTCCCTTCTCCAGGGCATTCACAATCGATCGATAAGGAATACTGTGGACTTACACTGAGGTTTATCCAATATACGTTGATAAATTCATTACCTACGCAGTGCCTACACTCGAAAGGCAGTTTATAGCATATCCAAACTTCGAAGTGAAACGGAAGGTAATTTCAACCACTAAGAACGCCTTTGGAGTTGAAAGTTATTTCTAAGCATTGTAGATTTGTTTTAATTAATTTGTTTTTATTGATAGATTGTGCATACGATATATATATGATAGAGCGCTTCTTTCCTCCATTGGTTCAAATGAACTCACGTTTGCTACTTTTGATAAAAAAAACTCCCAATGTTGTTACGGTTCCAAATTTTCATTTGTATCCATTCAAGGTTGCGATTCTTCTATCAGCCCATATGATCATTAGCATTATGTTATGTATCTCTCTGTGCAGACAGACGTGTTTGTGCATCGGCTTTAGAAAAATAATTATAAAAAAGGTTAAATATACTCTTAGCCCAAAAATATTCAGTCAGAAGACGCTAAATCAAAATTCCCCAGTGCAGTGATAATAACATACAATTTATAATATTGCAGTCACAACAAATCTGCAAAAAAATATAGTTTACATTTCGCATATCTTAAGGCGAAAAGTGCCTATATGAGTGTCTCACACTCAGAGAGACGTCTGAGTCTTAACGGCAGAAATGCGTATCTCTCAATAAATGCAAACGAGTGTCAGAAAAGTGCATCCCAAAACAAAAAAGATGACAGTGCCTTCCTAACCGCGAAAACTAGTGTCAATATGAATTCCCCCTCAGCTCACATCTCTCCAAACAATGATGACAGTTTAGCAAGTGGACAAAATATGTTGCCGCCTAAAAGTATGCCCGTAAGTACTTCCCATTCCCATGCTCCACAAACAATCAATTCGCCCCAAGTTAAGATTCCGCCTAAAAGTATACCCGATATTTCACCTAACATTTGTGCAAACGGTGATATAGTGGCAACTCTCGCGAGTGCTACTCAACCGGCAACATCGACCTCGAAGGGCGCTATACCGAAACAAAAACCTCAAAATGAAACGGTTCAAACTGGGATAGACGTTTACTTTCCCATTCTGAAAAGAAAATTGAGCCCAAAGTCTAGCCAAAAACTTCCAAACTCGAAGTATTCCAGAAACATCCCTCCCTCACAGGTTGACCCAAGAGGTCAAAATTACTACGCAATTTTGGCCACAGAAGAAGAAAATTTGCAATCACAACCTAAGAAAGCACAAAAACCTCCCTCAATATTCCTAAGGGAAGCTATCTCTAACAATCTGGTAAACAGATTATCTCATTTAGTTGGTAAAGACGGTTTCCATGTAGTGTCCCTGCGCAAGGGGAAGGTGCTGGAGACAAAAGTTCAAACATATACAGAAGAAAAATATCGTGAAGTTTCCAAATTTGTTGACCAGGAACGTAAGAATTACTACACTTACCAACTCAAAAGCTCTAAGGGACTAATAGTTGTAATCAAGGGCATTGAAAGCAACGTTCCCATACAGGAAATAAAGGAGGCTGTTGAAAATGAGGGTTACGAAGTGAAATCCATTCACAATATACACAACAAATTCAAGGCACCTCAGCCCATGTTTAAGGTGGAAATAGCGTTTGACTATGCCCACATGAAAGGAAAAACTGAACCCCACCCAATTTACAATCTAAGATATCTGCTTCATCGCAGAGTATCAGTTGAGGAACCGCTAGCGCGCAAAGACCCTCCTCAATGCTTAAACTGTCAGGAGTTTGGCCATACTAAAGCTTACTGCAAATTACCATCAGTATGTGTGATATGCGGAAGTATTCATAAAACTTCAGAATGCAAGTTACCAAAAACAGATCCCAGTCTGAAGAAATGTGGAAACTGTGGAGGAAACCATACAGCTAATTATAGAGGTTGCCCCGTGTACATAGAACTAAGGAGGAAGCTCTCTCATAGAAGGCAGGAAACTCCTCAGTTTCAAGTGCCAGAGTTTGGGTGTATCCCAAATCCAGTTCCATCAGTCTCAAATGCCAATTCAGCAACGACGACTCAAATGACATATGCACAATCTCTGAAAAATCAGGTTCCTCAAGCTCCTCCGCAGAAAAACAATATTGAAACCTCAATCGAATCTCTCATAAAAACTATGAATAATTTCATGACAAATATGCAGGGGATTATGCAAGAAATGTTACGAAACCAGAATATGCTCATTCAAGTTTTATTAACCAGAAAATGAACTCTATAAGAATTTGTTACTGGAATGCCAACGGACTCACCCAACATAAGAATGAAGTAGAGTATTTCTTGAGATGCCGAGATATTGACATTCTCTTAGTCTCTGAAACTCATTTCTCGTTAAAAAAATTGCTTCCGAATAAATGGATACTCAACCTACGATACAAAACATCCCGGTGGCAGAGCTTGTGGAGGAACAGCTGCAATAATTAATGATCAGGTAAAGCACTTCCCTCTACGCGAATATAAAACTGATCACATACAAGCCACTTCAGTTGCACTAACTGGATTAAACATAATAGTTTCTTCCATATACTGCCCTCCCAAATATGTTGTAAGCGAAGACCAGTTTTCAAGCTTTTTCTCTACTCTTGGTGACAAGTTAATAGCAGCCGGAGTCTACAATGCTAAACATACCTTCTGGGAGTCTAGACTCGTCAACCCCAGGGGCAGGCAATTGCTGAATGCTATATCGAGTTCAGGCCTAAAAGTTTTGTCTGGAGGTGAACCAACATACTGGCCCACGGATCTCAATAAAACCCCCGATCTCATAGATTTTGCAGTTATGAAGAGCATAACAAGAGAACACATCATCGTTACTCCTTCCCCCGACCTCTCATCAGACCACTCCCCCACAATTCTCACAGTATTTAACATTCCCTTGAACCCGGAAATCACAAAACACTAACTATAGCCTGTACAAGGCCACAAGACAACTACAGCGTCCTATAACACAGGAGTCTCCAATACGGATGAAAGATGGAGGATGGGCAAGGAGTAGTGATGAAAAAGTGAAAGAATTTGCTGATCATCTGGAAGAAGTATTTACTCCTAACGATACAATCTCTCGTGTGAATCCAACGATCATTAGCCCAATGGTCACAAATCCCATGAAAATAAGCCTATCTCTCTTAAAGAAAAATGTTCTCTCGTTGAAAATGAATAAATCTCCTGGACACGATAAAATAACAGCGAAAATGATTTCAGAACTCCCCCACAATATCCTCAAATTAGTTTTATTTATATTTAATGCTATACTTCGAATTGGATACTTTCCTCAATCATGGAAGCTGTCTGAAATAATAATGATCCCAAAACCTGGAAAGGAACTGTCCCAAATTACATCCTATCGACCCATAAGTTTACTCTCTATTTTATCCAAACTGTTTGAAAAGATCTTTCTCCAAATGTTGTACCCCTATATTGAAGCAAACCATGTAATACCCACGCACCAGTTTGGGTTTCGCAAGGGTCATGAAACGACAGAACAAGTACACCGTATAGTAACCCAGATCAGAAAAACATTCGAAGATCGGAAATATTGCTCAGCTCTCTTTATAGACATCTCCCAAGCCTTTGACAAAGTGTGGCATGAAGGCCTTATTCACAAAATAGTCTCTTTTCTACCGGCAAATACCCATAAGCTCCTGGAGAGCTATCTGAAGGATCGATCTTTTGTAGTAAAATCGAAAGACTCTGTTTCAACTCAAAGAAAAGTTTCAGCAGGAGTTCCTCAGGGCAGTATACTAGGCCCTATACTACATACCATCTACACCTCTGACATGCCTGTTCATTCCCTAATTCAAACCTCAACTTTCGCTGATGACACTGCATTCATGAGCACTAGCACTTGCCCATTAATGGCTTCTAGACAACTGCAGTCTCATATACACACATTAGAATCTTGGCTCGAAAAGTGGAAGATAAAAGTAAATGCCACTAAGAGTGTACAGGTTACATTCTCTCTTAGACAGAACAATTGCCCAGCCCTCACTATTCACGGTAGTACCATACCCGTTCATAACCATGTGAAATATTTGGATATTCACCTTGACCGACGTCTCACCTGGAAAAATCACATTAACTCAAAAATCATACAATTGAAATTAAAAATGGCTCAACTCCACTGGCTTATTGGCTCCCAGTCTACTCTCAGTTTGGAAAATAAAGTCACCATCTACAAAACCATATTGAAGCCAATATGGACATACGGCATCCAGTTGTGGGGAACGGCATCGTCTTCTAACATAAATAAGCTACAGAGAAGACAGTCAAGAATACTGCGCCAAATTTGTGGTGCACCATGGTATGTTAGGAATGACAACATACACTAGGATTTAAACATTCCTTATATTTCGAGGAAATAAACAAATTAAGCAGGTTATATGTATCGAAGTTGCCCTCCCACTCAAACCCACTCGCTCAAAACCTTCTGCATTTTTCCGGTCATATACGGCTAAGAAGAAAGGACACGCTAGACTTGGTCCGGTGATAAACAGATCTGTTCGCCAAAAACAAGATCCGGCAATGGCAGGATACTTTAGTTTAAGATAGGATTAAGATTTGAATACATATTGTAAATTTCGTAAGAAAGATCCAATAAAGAAAATGAATGAAAAAAAAAAATGTTATGTATCAAGTAAGCTCCCACGTCTCGTTACGTAAAGTTGGAAGTCTATGGAAAGAAAACAAGTACAAAGTATAAATATAATCCAGTAGCAATTCAGTAGCAATGAAAATTTAAACAGGAACTGTAATATCCCAGTAAATAATCCACAGCAGTTACAATTTTCCGCTGATCGTGATCTAAAAGTTCTCAAAAAATTGATAATTATCGATAAATGTAATATGAATTTGTCATATGAGGGATGCTATTGTTTTCGACACCTTTTTACTGTTGTTTCGTTAGATGCTTCATAACAGTGAAAACTCTTTAGATAATTTTAATGACAATTTTCTTCTTTTTATCAAAATTCACATAACTTATTTATTTAAGTTAATTTAATTAAACGATGTGAGAACGATTTTATGGAAAATTGAATAAGTACATTGACAGATGTTTTGAACTTAGTACTTTTAACTGTTTTCAAAAATAAACGAAGATAATTGAATGTGAACGTATGAATTCATCAATTGCGTGTCTTCGGCACAGGCTGTGTTTGCATTCAATTCTGTAAACTCCATTCTGTTTTTCTAGGCAGAACAATTTTTATACAATTTCTCTATTCATAAATCATGTGCAAAGATTAAATTCCAGTACAGCTATGATAAAACAAAAATAAATAAAAAAAGATAAAAATTTTTATTTCATTTGCAAACTGTGCTCTCAACTGTACTGGACGCTCTGAAGAAAGTTGCCCAGAAGCGACTAGATTTGGAATCAATAGTAATCCATCTGATGTTTTGGTTAGTTAGGTGAACCTACCAGCTCCAGCTTATAGTTCGGACCTGCCATCAAGTGATTAGCACATGTTCCTGTCTACGGCAAATGATAGGAGATGCTGATGAAAAAAACTCGCGCCAAGAGGAGCTTGTAAACGTTGACTGTCCCAGTTTTTTGTCAACAGTAACGAGATTTTGTATGATGGAGGCAGAAAGGAATTCCCTTCAAAGATATCGAACAAAACGGTGCATAATCGACCTAAATTCAATCATTGCAACTGTGATAAACAGCATTCAATGTTATTCAGAAATAGTGAATTTCTTTTACTACACCTTGTAGATATTGGTTACATTGAAGAGTTTCAACGTTTTGTATAGAATTCGTAGCCGATTGTGTCATGCCCGGAGCTTTACCATGTTTTACTGTATTTGAGATGAGTTCTGGTGAATACAATGTGGACAATAATGAGTCAAGGTAGTACAATTATTTTTCTAATATTGGCAAAGATTTACATGATTTGCACATGAGACGTTGTGCAAATTCAAGAACACGACTCGCAGCACTTTCCAATCTCTCTCTGATTTATAATTTGTCTCTTCTTGTTGTACAGGGATTGCCCAACTTAATTTGAAATTCCAAATTCCTGTCTCTATTATCGGATAATGAATTTCCTTTCCCTTTATGCACACTAAATTCCGTTTACATATTTTCTTGTAAGTCAGTGATAGCCTTTGTAGAGGCATCTCCCATCAAAATTATGTAGACGTAGAAGGCGTTTTGTGTTATTTGCTTAGGATGTCCAATTTCATTTTAACATCACATGTATCACGAGTGCGAAGCCTGCAAAAAATTCCTCTTAAATAGTGCATTATTTCGCATATACTCGTATTATTTAGGAACGCATTTATCGCTATCTGAAAGAAAGCTTTTCTTTTGAATCAGAAAGAAATTTTTGTACTGTAGAACGCAGATATGTCCCAACATGGAATTATTTTATATATTATTATAAATTTATATTTATATTTAGTTTAATTTACATAAATCTATTATAAATATAAATTTATATTTATAATCAATTTAATATATATAAAATTTTCAGGAAAAAAAAACTAAAATAGGGCATTAAAATAGGAGATTCAATATTTTACAAAAAAGAACTGCTGAAACAAAAAAAGTATTTGCGCATATTCTTCTTACAGACCGCGCTATTTGATAACAGAAGATATAACGTCGCTCTGACGTTATTACCTCTGTATATTCTTCTTCACGCAGCAAGGAGGACTGTTCGAAATTTGTAAAAATAAATGTCGATCGTTAGGGGGGAAAGAAACAAATGCCCAAATTTGTATTATTACCAATATCAAACGGCAGAAGATAAAATCATGAAATCTCAAGTGTATTAACCTATTAGTATACACGAGCGAAGGGAAATAATGTACTATGGATATCTGCTTCTTTAGAGGACAAAACAGGATAAACAAAACTGCATTATTATTATTATTATTATTTATTTTATTATTTTCCATTACTTCATTTATTTATTTATTCACATTTTTAATAATGAAATTAGGCTGATACATTATTGATCTATCAGCTTATCAGCCCCGTGAGAAAGGATTTTACGAAACTCGCACTTTAATTATGTAAACAGGGATATAACAATATGAGTTTAATAAGAAAATATAAATTGCGTATGAATGATCCCATCGCCAGGACAAACGTCAGAAGACGCATTCATCGTATTAGAATTTAAAATTAACCATTCCACACTTTTACAAAAATGTAAAAAAATAAATAAAGAAAGGAGTCGAAAATGATATTCAACAAAATAAGTGCAATCACTAAATCTTTGCAACGTTTCGGGCAAAATTTGGGTAATCAAATGAGCTAAATGAAATGATAGAACTATGAAAATTAAAATTTTGCAAGAACCCCCGCTTGGCGGCGCAGTTGAACTTTCACATTGTGTTTAAATAAAAAAGTAAAGTGAGGCATGCAAATTTGCGGATTTTTCAGAAAATTGTAAAAATTTCTGTGTTATTTCTAAATGTTCTTAAAGTGTCTAAACACTTAGCCAACAGGCTTTGGCGTGGTAATAAATTCGCTCTGGGGGTGGCTGCAGCTCCCCATACGTTTTATACTCACAATCAACATTCTGGGGGGTGCTAAAAAAGTTCTAGGCTTTTTATTGATACCATATCTTTACTAGGTGAAAACTAAGGTTTGCATATAAAAAGTGAAACCATCTCAATAAAGGCGATTTTCCACTTCTAACAGTCAATCAGCTGGGTAAAGAACAACCAACTATAAATTCCGTCAAATTTTGGCAGCCCGTCGACTTTTTCAGCAGTATCCTTAGAAGTAATTAGTAACTGATTGTGCTAATAATAACCAGAATTGAAAGCGATGATATTTTGCAAAAGGTGGTTTTTAGTGTGACTACACCCAACGTTAAATATGGCATATAAATGTGCCACATATATGTATATAAATATTACAGTTCTGGTTAAATTAAATTTTTCTATACTAAACTCCACTTGTTCACAAAACTTTTCAGTTTTATACATAACAGGTACAAATGTGCTACAATACTGACCAATATAATACATAAACCCAAAAAAATCTAGCTGATTCGAAGTGGAATCATGTATAATTTTGCAGATTTTAACGATACCTCTATATTAGAATAATAATTTGATCGCAGCGCACGAAAAATAATTTTTTAGTAGTTATTTTTGACATGAAGTTCTTCTAAAATGCTTATTTTTAGTGTTAATTATAATGAAGTCAAAAGTTGGCACTAAAAAATTCTTTTTCGTGACTTTGCTAACTCTGTTCATGTTTTACGAAATTAGTTGGTAATTCTTCAAATCAACCGAAATTTGATCGAAGTAGTTTTATCTTTTTTACGGAGCAGTTCACGATATTCCCCCAAAATGTAATGAAATGTACGTATCTGTCTATATTCAAACCAAGGCTTGAACATTTTGATAAACCATAATCTATATAATAGTTAAAAATAGAGTAAGAACAGTGTGCATCAATCATCAATCAACTGATAGGATAGAATCGAGGGAATAAACCATTTCCGTTTGCTATCAATCTCATTGCCAGAAATTCCATAATAACAATCTTTTCATTGCATACCTTTAGGGATAGATTTCTGTGTATGTGTTACTACGGCGTTTACGTGTAAGAATTCTTCTATTTTAAGTTTGACTACATTTCAAAATAATCATAAAATTTCATATCTAAAAAAAACTTTATTGCCGATAGTCTTAACTAAAATCATTGTGTGAAATTGTTGGTATTGGCTAAATACATTCATTTGAATTTTTGGAAGCTTAGTTGATAGAATCCGGATGCACAAAGCGTTTAAAGAGTTAATTTACGTTTTTTATGGGTAATTGCACATATGCAAAAACAAAAAATCAATTTGTACCATTTTCGATCAAACTTTTATGATTGTATTGGAAATAAGAAGCTTTTCTAGTCTTATGATGTTTGGCACTCAGGAGCCAAATGGAAATGAGCAACTTTTTGCATTTGTAGTATTTTTTAATCATTTACATTATGCGTACGAAGTTTCAAAAGGCCTAACTTCATTTCTTCTCATTAATGATATCCCTTCCATAAACACATTCCATTGTGCGTGGTGATGCCCTTTTGGCGTTGAAATTAAAACTATTGCGAACTCGAAAATTGCACTCTGAAATGCTTAGTGAACTATATTGATTTACTGCAACGCCGACGCCTTGCGTATATTCACCGATAACGCTAATGCCAAGCGACTGCAGCTAGTAGGCTACATAATCAATTACCTGACGAGGGGAGTGGAATGGGTACAGATGGTAGCGCAGCTGCACTTAGTGGACTTATACCGACCAGAGACACATTTGAGTTGATCACATTAACCGCTTCGCAACTGCTCCCATTCGAATTACTACCACTCGTTAAGCTGACAACCGAATGTCGTGGAGGGGACTCCATGCTCCGCTGGGGACCCACTTCTTTCCGACGCACTTGCAAATCACTCGCATTGACAAAATCGCACAGAACAATACACTGCGAATGCCTTAAAGCGTTTACATTCGGATGACGGTCAAAATGTGTTCAATGAACCGCAGCTTTTTACCGATTTGCGATTATTTTCCGGATCTTTTGAATCACACGTGAAGTAAATACAGTAAGTCACTTGGCATTCTGCAATTTCACGTACATCATCGAAATGCCGACGCACAGAGATGTAGCGTTTAGTCCGCCAAAGAAATAACCCCCGATAACACGAAACACATACACGATGACAACTGAATTGGGCGACGAGAGAAGTGCTTAATTGGTGCCTACTTTGCTCGTTGCTTCACACAAGCTCGTTGAACGTTTCGTTGTTCTGGCTGCAAACACAAACTCACACACAGGCGTAGTCGTAACCAGCCAGACTGTGTGACTAAATTGCTGATCTGAGTGAGAAGTGTTTGAGTGCTTTTGAAGCTGCTGTTATAGGGCCACATCGACAGCGGCGTGAACATGAAAGACTAGTATGGCAGTGGTATGTGTGAGTACGGTGGCAATGATGTGTGTGAATAGACGGACTGAAACGTAAGGAAAACTGTGGAGAAAGCCAAAAACGGAAAATGTTACGTGTAAATAATTGCACTCCTGCCACTCGCACACGCATACTTTTATATGCATGTGTGTTGGAACGTAAGCGTACTCTCGCATCGTGTAGGTTGACGGTTGGTTGCGGGGCGCATTGCAGTTGCAGCTACTGCAGTTTTGTTGTTGCCGATGGTGGCGGTGGTGTTGTTTTTTTTTTACTTCAGCTTGGCCGTACGAGTGCCCCCAGCCGTTATTAGGTTTTAAAAATGTCTTCCACTGCTTTGTTGTGTTGTCAACGTTTCGTGCGATAATTGATTTCGACTACTTACTTATGCTACACAAGAAAAAAAAACCGACAACGCTAGGCGTGCGCACATAATATATACATACATAAACGCAGAGGCGGAATTCATGATCTAAGGCCTTCTAATGCGCTTCCTTTAACCGCTCATGCTGCCTTTTTTTAGGAAGTCCTACATCATGTTTTATCGAAGTGGCGAATGTGAAGTCAAGGCCGCCAACTCCGACAAAATCGCTTTTCGTTTTTGCTTCGTTAACCTGGCCATTTTAGCGACTACCACACCTTTCTTGGTGTGACAGAAATGTAAACATAAGTTGTTCTAGAGGACCATCATCTATACCATTGATTATTTTCGATTTTGGGCATTGATTTTAACTCTAATTAAGAAGATGATACACTAACAGGCCAATCTGTGTTTCTGTGTTTCTCACATTCAATGACCATACATACATACATATGTTGACTTAATATTTAGGCTCACTGAAAAAGACTTGCTATTTACATGATGAGTCCGTATGCAACATTTTAATAAAGCTTAATTTGCTTCTCAAACTCCTCCAATTTGGTGGAAAAATAGACTTCAAGAACAGACGATTCATAGTTCTGATGTGGCTATTTTAAGGTAATACTTTATAGATGTCTATTGACAACTCTGTCCGGAATGTATTATGACTAACAATCGAATTTTAAGCGAGAACAAATTCCTTGTCCTATTGTAAGAGATAATATTTTACAATGGAACTTGAGTAATATACTATTGAGAATTTATAGGATGCAATTGAGGGAATTTCAAAATGCCTTTTACACAGAAGGCCTTGACGATTCCGCTTCTGAGTACTGCTCTTTCATATGCAGCCAAGCATGTATTTATACGAATGTGTAGGTATGAGGAGTACGCACCACCAAATATATAATAATTATGATCGATCGAAAGTGTTCTCCTCTTCTTTCTGGGCAGTAAAATGTCACAGACCTCGTGACACATTCTCTACAGATGGGCACATTTTTTCGGATAGCAAGAACAATTTTTTATCCAATTGAATTTGAGACTAGTTTATACATGAGCTTATCTTCTACGAGCTTCAAACATCATAATCAAAATAAACGAACAAATTTACAGGCAACAATGCAGCAGCGTTGCATAGTTAAAATAGAGTCTTCTACTATGTTAATCCACTTTAAATTAGTAATAACACTCCTCCAAATTATCTTTTGTTTTAGAAGAATATTTATATTCGTAAATTCTGCTAAATATATTTATACATTATACATACATATTTATAAATATCCGAGATCTCTAACAGTAGTCGCTGAGACTAATCTGGGGATGTGGGATCGTCTCATTAACCGGTTTATGTGTTGTTTTGTTCGATTGATTGAGTTCCCTTAGGAGAACAAATACGTGGATAATTTATACGAATGTTGAAAAATTAAGAAAGTCTGAATAATATGAGTAAATGCTTGCAATGAAAATCTATAAATTAATTCTGTCAAAGACATAGCAAAAGGGTTGTTGGGGGTGGACTTAGCCCCACAAAAACTTTTCTGGCAACTCCAGCGCTGGTGGCTATAGCCCTTAGACAATGCTACGGCAGAGGTCAAAGGTTGTTAATGTGACAAAATATCCTCTTTTCAACCACAACATTTTAAAATCAAATGCCAAATTTTTGCGTTTGAGCAACACTAAAATTATATAGCTTTATTTCCCTATGGGAACAACGTTTGCATCTCTGCCATTTTACCAGCTGACTATTGCTCAAATTTGTATTCCTTCGTCATAAGATTTAAGGGAATAAGTATAATAAATTCATAAATTCAGACAATCCAGGGAAATAGAAGTCGGAAATTTTATCGAATTTCATCAGCTTCTTGCATAGTTTGCAAGAATGTCGCAAGGTTGGTTGGAAAAAGCGACCACGATCAAGGTTTTCCGGCTGTTGACTTCCGAAATGTGAATCATATCAGATACGCAACGACCGAAATCTTATTTTATTCATAAACAGTCCTATTGCAAATGGAACTTTTGAAATCTACAATAGTATAACAGCTGTTCTGTGAGCATCCTTGAAATTTAGGTGTAGTAAAAAGAAATCCATTATTTTTGCATGACAAAGTTGTTTATTTGGCAGAGTTAGAATGATGCATCGGTATGATATAAAACGTAATTTGTGGTCATTTAGAAAATATTTCGAGTTTTTCTTTCTCACTGAAATACTCGCCTTTATTGGCAAAGAACTGGGACAGTCGATTTTCGCAGGCTTTCCTTGAGCGAATTTTTCACCAGCAAAATCTTTCATCATAGACAAAAACAAGTGGTAATCACATGGTGCCATTTCCCAACTATAAGGTGGATGTAAAATAATATTTCAACGAAGATTTCGCAGTTTCTCGTCAGTCACTATCGATGTGTGTGGCTTAGCTTTGACCTGATCTTAGCGCTCATGGTGTGATCATCTTCATGATCATTGAATGTAAGCTTCTGATCGAAAGTTATACTCAGGTGCTTAATTTTCATGGCGAAATACAGAAAGTGTTCCTATCTGAAATCTTTTGGGAGCGGCATTGAATGGGATAAATATTGTCAGTGTTTTTTCTTCATTAGACTTTTTCTTCTATTTTGAGAAATATCTGCCTGCATAATGCGGAGCATACATGATGCTTTTTGCATTTTTAACAAGAGTTTTAAAATCTGAAGTGAGGGGTCACAGATGTTGCTAAAGAGGGGTAACGTATTAAATTTTTATTAGAAAAACGAAGTTTCCAAAAATACGATGCATGCTAAATTATACTGAATTAAGTGCTATTGAACTGAACAGATAAATATAGAAATATATGGGTTTGATTAATTGTACGGTCGATTTTTTTCTTTTTAATTTATTAAGCATTACAGTTCAACACAATTGGCAACAATTTCAAATGGTGCGCGTCAATTTTTACTGAATTCAATACAACTACCTGACTGACTTTCAGGTGAAAGCCATGAAACTAATGATACATGGGTTATATAGATAATCTGTATGGGAGGTGTAAGAAGAGCCGTAGTTACATGATCGACATTTCTCCAGTTTTATAGAGAATTATCAACTAATAAGTGAAGAAAGAGTAGTATCAACTAGTAGATGAAGATTTTAGCCTTCTACTGCCTGCTTATTAGGAATTAAAGTTGGAGGAAATATTACATTTCGGAGAACAAGTCAATTTACCGGAAGAGGTACCAGAAGGAGTGTGACAATGCGCTGCATTTCTGTTCTGGGGCAATACTTTGTAACAAAACTTCAATACAACCGAATAAAAGACACGAACGTAAGAATATATTGGCTAAATCAAGACGCGTGGTTAGTTTGTAGATTCTTCCAAATTGTAAGGGTTATTTAAAAATGTATTTTCCTTCCGATGTAAAATTATCTTTTTCTCTTCGACATATATTTTGGCATTAAGAAATGTTAGAATATCCATTCCGATTATAAAATCATACTTCCTCCCCGTGAAGGGTGCTACCTTCCATCTTACTCTTGCGTTACCAGGTAAATTAAAGTCCTTTGGTGCTACCGTGCACATTTCATACCTTATCATGTCTTTATTTGAAATCGTACTAAATAATATTGGCTCCTTTAATTTATACTTTGAGAAATCTTGTATTTCACTATTAATTAAACTAACACTCGCTCCGGTATCTATCAATGTAGTGTAATTCTTCTTGCTAATCATTATTGCTATTTTGGGTAACCATTCTGAGGACGCTTCATAAAAAAATACTATTGTTCACTTCTTCTCCTCTATTATCTTTTGGTTGAGTTTTTTCCTGGCTTTGCCTATCTGGGATTAAGCGATTTTGGTCAACCTGTTGATTAGGGTGTCCTGCCAATTGAAATCTACTCCTATTAGATTCAATGTTATCAATTTCCATTGGTTCGACCTGACCTTTCCTAAATGGGTTCTGGCGGTATTGGCCCGAATCCTGTCTAGGGTTTCCTGTCTGTGGTCTTTGGAAATTATCCGAATTTAAAAGTCTATTAAAATTATTAATCCTTCCATTATTAAAATTATTATTTTGCCTATACTGTTCTGAATAATTATGTTTTGTAACGTTCTGATAGTAAGGATTTCGGTCCCATTGTCCTCCTTGAAATGGATTAACAAATCTATTGCCTAAATGTTGATTCCTATTTTGATGATCATTCGGTGGATTATTAAATCGTTGTCCTTTCTCCTGGCATCTATTATTCCATACATTTGCCGATTTATCTTCTTTCGATCTAAACTTCCTATACTCTGGTCTGATACAACCATCTTCAAATCATCTACTTGCCATTATTCTCAAAATATTGTTTAAATTCCCTTCATTATAAATTTTACCTAATAAAACTCCCTGAGTCATTTCTTTTATAGCATTTATTAATAAACTGTCCATGTTGCTCAGGTCAATGTAATGGCCATCTCTATAATACACTATCAGTTCATATATTTATATTTAATATCTTGTATATCTAACATAAGTTCACTTACATTATTTACTTTAAGGTTAGCGACTTTCTTGGTAAGATGATGCGGCTCCACGCTGGGACGGTACCGTATTTTCAGAGTTTCCTTAATAAGCTGCCAGTTGTCGGGTTCTGGGATGTTGATGATTGCATCCTTTGCAGGTCCTTGTATAATTCTGTAGAAAATTGCTGGAACTGCTTCCTTCATTAGCTCCTCGTTGTTTATTGTAGATAATGGATATTCAATATTGCTAAAGAATGAGTTTACTGTTATGTCACCAGTGCCGGTGAAAGTGGGCAAGCTATTAATTGTCTTCATCATGCTGTCTCTGGTGTTTCCATTTACTCTACTCATTAGTTCCTGGCTTGCTTGTCTCATAACCTCCAACTGTTGATCTCGTCTAGCAAGCTCTTCGACTACATCCACTCTTGGTAATTGAGGCTGCTCCTCCATGATCCTTCTTTGATGAAATGCGTGTTGTCTTCTGCTTCCATTAATTTTGTGGAATTATTTTAAGCAGTTTTTCCTGTACTTTTTTTTTTTTTTGTAGAGATTTATTTTATTTTCTGTAGTGTCCACTTTTGATTACAAGTTGTCGCTGCACGTTGGTGGTGTTAGCTTTAAACAATTTTATTTAGCTTTCACTTCAAGCTAGTGGATTTTTACTTCAATATTTCGTTTCACTGGATTCCTTATTAATTAAACAATTATATATATATTTGTTTAGAATCCTACCGACTGCGTCATTCAAATAACGAAACGGTGTTTTGTTATTTTTAAAAAATGTCAACACGTTTGATCCAATCAAGGCGGAAGAACAGACTGACTTTATTTTTAACTAATTTTCTTTATTATTACAATTTTGCTTACTTGCTAAAATATTACAATTTTGCTTACTAGCTATTTTATTTAAAATTATTTGAAAATATTACATGTTTCGCAATGTACCGGAAATGGTAATTGAGTTTTTGTTTTATTAATTTCGTTTAAGAATTCCGCGAATTTATCTGTTTTCGTAACGGCGTCAGTGTTTTTATGTGCAACTCGCGCACGTTGGTTCCAAACGAGTTAATGTAGGACTCGCGTATGGAAAGTTATATATCATGGAATCAACAAAGGAATCACGTCTGAATGAACGTTAAATACGCTGCAAACATACAGATATACAAGCAAACGAACGTCCGGTTGCCAAGTATAGATTCATATACCGTTCTTTTAATTGTGATGGAATATTGGTCATTTATTACTTAGACGAGTGAGATTGGTTCTGAAGTAGCCTAGTTTCGGTCAAGAGACCATTCAAGATGACAAAGGGATAAATAGCCAAACACTTAGAAATACTGATGTGTGTTTGTGTATTCCTTATAACTTCCTACAATGTTCATCTGACTGCGGTATCATTCTACTTGATCATTCCCTGACTGGTTGGAATAGTTTTTGGAGAGGAGAGGCTTGAAGGCAAAAGATCACGTTTATGTATATCTGAGGAACAACTTCCTAAATTTCAACTGCAATCGGATAGATAATACGGACGTCTATACACAGAAGGTGTATGTATTTGAGTTTCGAATAGACTCCTAACCCATTAACCTAATTGCGATTGAACATTTTTTATACCATTTTTGTTTTTATATAACATTTTTTTATACCTTCAACCAGCGTCTATTACTGTTAATGCAAAAGTGTAAGGGGTGCCAAAAAGAACGCATTTCATATCAAACACACTCATTTCTCTCCTTATTTTGCCATACAAAAATATGTAACAAATATTTTTGTCGAACCTTCATAATATTATAAAAATATTTATTTAAACTGTAAAATAATGAAATGAACTAATTTTCAACTTGTTTAAATATTGGAAATTGGAAATTTGACACCTCCACAAAAAGCAGTTCGCCTCGCAAGAGCAAATGTGTTCAAATACTTGGATGTTGGTAGCTATCCTGTGCATGTTGGTAGTGGTCCTTTCTGATAAAATATTTTCTACTGTTCAGCAATATACAAACAGACGGTACGTTGGGCACGAAGATAATTCGGTAGAAACCGATGGGACATTTGCGTAAGTATTGTTTTTCGATTTTTCATATTGAATCCAGCAACTTTTGTTAAACAGAAATAACAATCAGTTTGGTAGTTAATTGACTCTCTCCAGAGTACTGGAATGAAATAACCGGAATAGATCTTTTTGTCATTTGACCACTAGTATAAAACAGTTCTGCAACTATTGTAAGACATTGCCGGTGTCCACGGTTTGTTCAATTTTCTAACAGCAGAACCAAAATAGTGTAAATATGCATATTTTAATGATTCTGATATTGCATATGCTTTTTTTCAACCAATATTCACCATACACAAATCAAAGATAGCTTGAATCAGTAACGATCTCCCTGACATGCTTAAACACTTCTATTATGAAGAATTAGAATGAATGTGGGCTTCTGTCAAATAAATAATTTTGAAATTGTAGTGTCAGTATTGACTGTTTTACAGTATTGCCAGCAAGCGGTCAAAATGAACAAGGCGTGACAGCCCATTCAAATGTATGCCAGATTCGAATTCAGCTCACCCAGATTAGTTAACAAACATGCTTCGTTTCTGCAGTCAATATTTTCTAAATTTGTAGAAAAATGTTATCTGGTCAGTTTGTCATGGCAGATTTAGCGTTATTTTAAACGGAAAAGTATTGTATTTTTGAAAAAATTTGAAAATTTCAGGATAACACGATTGTTGTATAAGTTAACATACCTAATTACACTTACTACGCCTATGCATCATTTAGGTCACCTTTATGTTTATGTACGCTTATGTTCCATTTAGGCAGGCTAATGCGTTTGACTTGTAATTAGTTGATTAAGATTTGGTAAACAAAGAGTCAGTGATTAAAAGACAAACTGGTAAATAATTTGTGTTATACTTAACAACGATAGATATCCATAAATTTCAAAATTGAGAGTGTATTTCGTATCAAATCACAGATTTTTTCTCGAAACGAATACGATCGTAAACAGAAACTGAGATATGATGTTCATTAAACGTGCTTTCTGGAAATATAATTGTGTATGTGGGGTCAGAGGGAGAAATGCTTGACTTCCCTAATCTCCTCTCATCTACTGCGTAATGGGGTAGGGGGTTTTGGACTTATCATAGCAAAATGTATAAACCCATTCGCACCCAATCCCTGGCCTTAGCTTAGTACTAAGTTCTTTCACGTGCAAATATTTATTTCGCTATTTCTGACTTGCAGCTACTCGTACTTTTGCAAAGTTTCTTAGTGTTACAGCTTTCTCCTTAGACAGTTAGGAACTTTTTCCAACTATAAATTTGGTTGTAAAAATTACCCTAATATGTACATGGAAAAACATGTTTTCATGCAAAGTTCATGGCGAAAAAGGTTTCTCATTCACATTTTCTTGCTTCAGAAACGATATGGGAATGATATTCAATCAGTGTAAGAGTAATAAAAATTCTTCACGTGAACGATCTAAGTTGTAAGAAAATTCCTACGGTTCTATTCCGTATTTCCAATCTTTTAAAATCACTTTTCATGTAGCCATATTCTACGATGATTCACTTAGCATTGCCCAATCTGTACCTCCTTACTTACATGAGAACAATAAACAAATGAAATTAAATATGTTATGATATGGGTTTTAACATCGAAAGCCGTGGTAATTATGATCCAAATATTTAAGAATCTGATATAGAACCTAAAACCACAAAAAATTTTCAAACTTTAAAGCAAATTTTGTAGTAAACATAACAAGTTCTTTTAAAATGTTCTTTCTTTGGAATTTCTAAAATGAATATTCAAATTCAAATAATAACAAAATTGTCCCTCATCTATTTGCTACGCAGCATCTTCAAAATTCGAAGGACAGGACAGGGAAAAAAATTCAATTACCAAGAAAAATTTCAAAATTCGATATTTAGTTGCTGATTCAATCCCTGGAAAATTATGCAGAACTGCAGTTCTTGCACATGTGTGTTACATTTTCTTATTTTATTTTTTATTAGTGGCTCTACAATAGATTTTTTATGAATGCGAATGCGAGAGGTTCTCCAGACGCAACCGAATTCGAAAATGGGTAAAAAAGTACAACTAAAGTACAAATTCCCTTGCATTCGTGGGAGAGCTTCACACACATACATGGACGATGCACACATTCAAATTTTTTTTTTACTTCAACAGAATCCACAATTTTACGACGATGCAGAACGTCAAATTTAGATGCATTTACCAGACTTGTCGATTACTCGACCACTCCCACTGTTTGTCAAACACATCGTGGCCACCGCATAAATAATGATATTTGATCGCATCGGAGTTCGAAATCACGGTCATGTGCACCAAGTCTGTGAAAATCAGAAACAAGATCTGATTTACAACACAGATGAGTTCTTTCTTATACGCTCAAAAGAAACCCTGGCTTTGGGGCACCAAATGAATGCAGAAAGAACACTTTAATTATTTAATAATGTTGCCGTACATCAGACAGTAAAATTAATGGTTTTTGGGAAATCAACGAACCCACGACTATTTAAAAATTTTATGAATATGCCTGTTGTTTGCAATGGAAATAAAAGTGATTGGATGATATCGGTCGGCACTTTTTTAAAATGGATTCACAGATTATTTGTTTCTTTCTAATTAACAATGTTCCAGGCCATCCAAAGATATAATTACAAAATATAAGTAACATGGTATAGCTCTAATATAGTCCATAACTATAAGAAAAAACTTCTAATTCACATTCCTTTCCGTGGAAAGTTCTCTTCGGAACATCAACCTGAAAGGCTTATTTTGCTTTTTAGTTAAAACATGGAATGACCCCAATACATCTTCACTTTCTTCATTGTTTCAACGGACCAAACAATGCTTACTTAAGTCACGTTATGACGCTCCAGAGGCTCAGCGACAAGGCAGTACCAAACATACTCGCCAGTACAAAGCAAAAACTTTTCCCTTTAACTTAATGGATTATAAAATAGATGGAGGAGAGATGGAGGAAAAAGGGAACAAGTTCATTTCCGAAAATCCAAAAGATTAGAGGAATTTCTAGATATACGTTTACTGGTAAGTACAACTGATGTCTGTAATAATAGAATTTTTAAAAAAAGGAGCGACCAACTAATGTTTGTGCAATGTTTTTCGGCAAATTAATGCACTCTTAGTAGTTTTCCGTCTGTTTGCCCTTCCGTTTATCTTGTCTATTTGTGTTGTTCTTCTCTCCGCGGGTTTCATTTACATGAATGAAAAACTTTTGTTCGCAAAAACGACTTGGCTGCATTAAAAATCGCTAATTTGTTAAATACATACCTATATAGTAGGCAATATCGTGTAAGGCAGAAAATTAAGCGAAAGTGTGCCTTTTCCTTAGTCCAGTATTCCTTACTCTAATACCACATACGTGTATGTACCGGTGGAATGTCATTTTGTGCGTCTTGCATTTTTCATTACTTGAAAGGAAGACGTGCAATTCTCGTTGAGCAATCCCAAGAGAAGAAGGAATAATCAAATTTTCACAGATTCACTGCATTCTATATTTAATTTTTCTTATATGAAGGGTCTGCTTTAGAGTGAAACACGTGACAAGAAACTATGACCCGGCTCAGGATATTGACATACTATATGGTCATTAGTGGTTGTTAGAATGTTTATGAACATTTAAAAATTGTTGTGTTTTTCAATAATCGAAAAAATTAATTATTACAAATAGCAAGCAAATGCTACCTTGGTATTTTCCTTTTTTCGGGCAGTTAAATATCAATAAAATGACTATAAAATGAGATTTGGATGAGCATTAAGGGGCGCGGAATTTAAAAAAGGTTGATTAAGCGTGGCTTCAATTGCTTTTTAATTTGCATGGAAAGGACATATCCTAAAAAGACGCACAATATGCTAATTTGCATTCAGGATGGACACTCTCTTAAAGATATCTTATTTATGGGTTCTACACTTTACACTTTATAACAAAACTATCCGCACTATGTGCCCACAACTGATAATTTATAAGCATTAAAAGAATCAACAAACAACAAATTGTACGTAGAACTGTAATTGAAAATACGCACAATTACGTGTACATCTGGACAATTACATTTGGAATTTGATAGATGGTCGCTTGGAATCAATAACCGCTTCAAAAAGTGCGTTCGATTATTTTCCATCTCATAATTGTGTTCGGCGTGATTCCGCAATAGCCGAAAACGAATGGAAAGCTAACTCACATTGAGTGATTTGTTCATATTTCTTTTATTATAACTCACTCGCTTAGTGAATGCAAAAGTACTCATTGCAATAAGTCGCCTCTCACTTTGCTATGTTCTACTCTAAATACATAAAATGAGCGTAACTATTTCACACAAATGTAATGAGAGGAAGAAAGCGAAAGAGAGAGAGATCGCCATTGTGTATTTCATCGACAAATAGAGTTGTCTTACTCTTTCGTTAGTCAATGGCCAGCCCATAGTTATGTTTGGCCAATCAAAGTCGCTTATACACCATCTCATTCTTCAGCATTGCATGCCTGCGCAAACGTGCGCTAGACAACGTGTGTGAACAGTGTAAGTAATAACCACTAAACACAGCGGTCGCCTGAAGTTAATGGCTGTTATATGCGAGACTGAGACTTAACTCAACTGGTCTAACACGGCTTACCAATGGTGGTGCAATTGCAGGCGCAATGCATTGTGAGTGATTAGATTCAGTGCAGCATTCCGGCATTGGTGTAGATGACCCCTAAAGTTTCCTCTCGGGATTAGAAATGTTTTGCATGTTCAGTGCATTGATTACTCATGTACATACGTGTGTGTAGGCGAATGATGATGTTTGAATGGTGATGTTTGTTAATTGTAATCCTTGTAAAATATTCATTCGATAGAAAACGAATATCCGACCCCTTGGTACGATTACTAATGTTAGAATAACAGTATCAATGCAGAGTTGCTCAAACTGTCAAAATTGAATGAGAATTGAATGACGTTTACTAATGAAGAACGTACGAATTAAATGTGACTTATAAAAAGTTTTAGGCGCTCTGAAGTTTTTCAATAAAATTTGAATTTTGGATTTTACCGCCAAGAGTAAACTTTCATTGTTGGATTTGCAACCAAAATTTATATTTTATAAACATTAACTAAGTATTAACAGAAAAATAGCTTAAAACATTTAAAGGTTAAATAAGACAATTTTCTTAATAGCCAATCTAACATTGAGTGTGGAATAATGTTTAATTTAATTTAATTTAATTGAAACATCTCACTGACTGTAAAATAGGCAATGAATCACCGAAATTAAAAATTAAATAATTATTATGTTAAATTGATGTAATTAATTATTTAGAGCCGTTACTTAGTGAAATGTTGAAAGTTCTTTGTTTTTGCACAAATTAAGAGCAATTTTTAATTCAATCAATTGTAGTAGGACCGAACGAAATGTCTTAAGGGCGATGATACCCGAAGAGAAAACGTTGTTTTGACCCTTGTTAGATGAGAAATTTTGTGAGCGGCCACAAAACGCTTTACGTTTTACATTCTTCCCCAAATTTTTGATCAGATCAGATCAAACAAAGTACACCTACTTTTATTTGAATGTTATACTGCTGATTGGCCCTTACCACACTCGAATTAAGTCGCTGCTGATTTTTTATTGTTGGCCAAGAAATTTTAGGAGTCCTACAACAAGCTAAAGAGATCATGTTATGATAAAACTTAGCTGCAAAAAGGGACATCTTTAAACGGAAATGCGATCATGATACCATATTAAGGACGGAGAAGATAAGTATAAAGATAGGTGGATCTTAGCCAGAAGACAATGTTTGGTTATGATCTAAGCCTAAATGTAGCTATTTCTTACGTTATGAACCTGCTCTTGCCTAAGGTCCGAAAATCAATAATAAAATATGTACATTCTGAATAATGTTTAGGGAAAAGTTAGCTCCAAAGAACGATTGCATGTTCCCGATTATTACATGTTCTCAGTTTACCTACTGCTAACATATATAAGCCGACCCATGTTTGTTTTTCAGTATGGCTTCACATTGCTGTAGGTGTCGAAATTGCTGAAATTGTAATGAATTGTTTACAGGGCGTTTATAAGTGTGCATTAAGTTTTCAAAGCTACGGTTTGTTGCCTTTCATATAAAACGGCCTTATTCATAAAAATTGAAAGAAGTTCATAAACCTCCTTTAAATAAACACTGGTCCCAGGTTTCTCAAACGTGGTTTCTGCTTGAGACTCTGGCACGGGCCCCAAGAATGGACTCTCTTGTGTTGAAAATGTTCAATTTTATTTTTAGTCCCTCAATAACTCGTCGTCACGTGAAAGTTTTGGTTGATTCTTTCTATATGGAAGTGTCATTATACACATTATGGAAGTAGTAGTAGTATAGGTAGTATCTATGTAGCCACCATTTTGTGTGAAGTTTATCTGTGAACAACACTTCATACTCTTTTCGTGTAAAAATTTATTTTCAACTTTAGAAATAACTCCATAAGCCCTTTATGAATAACCATAAAAATTGTTGATTTGCGGTGAATCAAAATAAAGAAATAATTATATCAACGTAGTCGATATTCGGTTACTTTTTAACGGGATGATGTTAAATTACAGTATTTATTAAGTTATTTCATATTATTATTTACTTTTCATTTCATGTTGGTAATAAATTGTGTGACGTGTTCATGTTCAGTTTTTAAAATAAATGCATTCGAATTATTTATATCCGATTATCGAATTAATTTTAATTTTTCACCCCTTTAACGACGGAAACCCGACATTGTTGGAATCAGCTTCAGTGTTTCTTATTAAAAGTTTTTTAGTGTTATTGCTTACTTTAAATTTTCATTTTTTTATGAATGTGAGCGATAGTATTCAGATTCATTTATCTAAAAAGAGTTTTTATTAACTCAGTCTCTTCAAATAAATTTTAATTTTCATATTTTTTTTTTTTTTAAATTTCAAATATTGTTCAACTGTAGAGAAAACTTCATCAAAAAGAGAGAAATTATTAAATAAAAATTCGAAAATTATAAAGTGTAGAACTTGGAACAGCTTGAAGAGCTTCTCAGATTTATAGAGATCTTTAAATATTTAATAAAAATAAACTACCACGATTAGGAAATTTCAAAAATTTTAAAAATAGTTTGTACTGACTTATCACGTCACTTATGGAAAGTTAATACGTCACTCTGAATCAACATAGAATGATGCAAACTTGCAACATCATGATAAAATTTTAGAAATTTGAGAAATATCAAGAAACGTTTTGATTGGAAAGATAGAACTATACTTTTGTAGCACTATTTTCAACCAAATGCTTCCTGTTAATTAACAAACTTTGGAATAATTTTAATAGCTTACCACATGTGGTGAAAGTTTGTGCAATATATGTATATGATGATGTACTGAAAGCTTTCGCAAAATCCACATGTATGACATCGGCCCGTATTTGGTTTTCTATAGAAATTAAGATTTCACATTGATCACTAGGTAAAAACTCGCGTGACCAAAAAGTTCACCTTCTTCTCAAATATTTTAGCCAAAGCATATTTTAGCCAAAACATATTCTATCACAATAGGCCTATGTTTAAAAGATGGAGCAGCAGTTTTTTGCCACTGTCAGGAAAAGCACCTTCATCTAAACAAGCATTAATAAGGATTACTAACGATTTTGTATAATGTTTAGAGAAAATTTGTGGAACTGAATCAGGAAGGGTTGGCTTACAGCTCCAGAATTAACGATGTGACACTTTTTTCGGAAAATTCAATTTCTAATCCAGAAAGAACAAGTTTAACAGCAGAGAGTGGATACCAGCTGTAGATTTTGCGTCAACAGCCAGTACTTTAGTGATGGCTATAATAATACCGCTTAAATATTGCTAAAGTTGGCACTGGTATAAATAAAAATCCAATTCTCTTGATTCTAATGGAAGGGATCTTGGAGAGCTTAAGGCATTCAGTGAGTTTACACACATTCTATCATTACATACTCTGATTTAGACTTGCTGTTTAATGACGATTAAAATGCCAGTCTGCGGAACTTGCACTACATTGGAAATTTGAATTACTATAAAATAAATTTAAATGATCGATTCACAGCGATTAACTCAAACTCAGACTTCACTTATCCAATTGTAGAGAGGAATCAATTAGATGTCACAAAGGATTTCATTCCGTAGACATTCTGCGCATATCATCAGCTGAAGTGATATTAGATGAATGGATATCAATATATAATGTTACATAAAATCTAATATAAACAGGAACATAGAATTCAGCGTAATTATCCTTTCTCAATTTCGGCAGAGGTGGTAATCTCAGCTTGCGCGTATAGGAGTGAATAGCAAATCCTTGATTACAATGAAAAAAAAAAACTAAAGCAGAATAGAAGTCAGACTGTACCAAAAGTACACATGGAAAACGTTTCAAATTCCCAGGATCAACTCTCCAGTACGGAGGGTTTGTTTTTAGTATAACCACTACTATAATGTATCATCAAATCCATGGGCGGGAGTTCCAGAGGGACGGAGAGACCCTCCTTATGGTGAATGATGATAAACTATGTATGCTACATTGCTCTTGGGTGAGCCAAGGATTTGGTTTACCTCAATGACCAGATAGCAATTGTGCGTTACCTTTGGTTGTACTACATTCCATAATAGGAAGGTAATACTTAAGCCCCTGCAACGCGACACAATGTGTAACAGCCCACAGCAGAGAAAAAAAAATCTCATGCTAACATGGATGGGTCTTAAACAAGCAGGCATTAGAGTAGCAATAAATTCTTTCTGGGGTTCTATAGACCCTTCCCCCCAGACTTATTAGCTTCATTCAACTCGCATAACCTGGAAACCTTGGGGGTGCTAAAAATGTTCCGGGGACTAAGTCGCTCCCAACACCCCCTTGCTGGTGCAAAAACTGTGACATCAGTCCTCTCTGCATGGTCGAAAACATTTTAGCCTTGAAAGCGATTGTAGAGTCATAATCCGAATCACAATCCGAAATTGCTCTGGGAGATTTTAATACCAAATTAATTCAGACTGTTTTTCTTTAGCGCCAGTGGATAACGTGGTAATAAGTGGAACCTGGTTTCCCTATGAAGACATCCACAAAACAACTTGGCTATCCCCCGATCATTCACTAAAAACCAGATCAATCATGGTTGGTTGGAACGCTTGAAGTAATATTATGGATGTTTGTGTATTCCGTGGTGCTAACGTAGTTACCGTACGCACAGGGTTGATCAGAGCGTCAAACGCATGTAACCATGCACAAGTAAATCTAGATGTTGCTAAGCTGCATAGCCCATAGATAGCCACAGCCTGCTGTTGCTATAAAACGCAAAAATCCTGATGTTCCTGGCACTCAGCGGCAACATACTTGGTTATGAAAAATCACGGTCAGACCAGGAGTATAGTAAAGAATATCGATATGTGTCTGACGTGAAGGATGCTGTTTATGAAGCAACGTTCCATCCAATTGTGACACGTCCTATAAGGGAATGTTACAAGGAGAAGACAAACAAGACAGAGTAGTAGAAACGGTTGTGGGAACAGCGAGAATATATGGAAAAGTACAGGGACAAAGTTAAAGCCCAATAATTCTTTCAAAAGATTAAAAGCGAAGATAATGGAAAGGGCAAACTTGATCACAGATGTGGAGATAGCATTTCTATGAGCTACCAGCAACGAATGGCTGTACAAGTAAAAAAGTCACGTCAATTATCAACGATGACTTAAATTGCCCAGAACCGAGCCAAAGCAAGATCAGAGTACAGCGCTGATAGTCAGAGCTGTTTAAGACCAGTGCCGATTAGCTTATAAATAGCATGCGCCAGCTCCTAAATACGGTTTGGCCCAATGATTGCAATTTGAGTTTACTATGCCCTGGTTATAAGGATCCAACGAGTGCGATACGTGAAAGGCTTAAAGCCTATTCTGGTTGATTTAATTGGGTCTTATCATTGTGACTTCCGTCCTGGTAAATCAAGAACTAAGCAGATATTCACACTGAAAGAAAGATTTGAAAGATAAAATAATGTATTTTATTGCAGCAAAGCAAACCGCCCTTCCGCCCTTTATTTAGTTATCCATTCAAATCCCTCAGTTGAACTTCGCTTTGGCCTTTAAATTGGGCATACATTTTCGTGGTTCCATTGAAATTGATTATTCCAATAAGTAAGAACTATATTTGGTTGAAATTGCTTTTTAGAAAAGCGAGCTAATAAAAATAAAATAAAATGAAAAAATAAATAAAATGCAGCCTTTTATTAGGAAAATCGGCCTCAGTGCGTCGTTGGTGTCAATCTAGAAGACAACCTATAGTATTTCATCATACTTGAGTATATAATATATTTTATTTAGTGTTTAAAGGTTTTTTTTATGAATGATTTCCTTGTAATTTTCAATGTACACAAAATGTAGTAATGAACTTTTCATATAATTTCATAGATGGAGCCATCATCTATCAAGTAACTTTACTTCCGGGTGTACGATTGTTTGACGAAAGAAATTTGTTTGTTATTTAAATAACTGAAACAAATTTCTTTGTAGTTTCATTTCAACGGACATAATCTAAAACTCCATAGGGTACTAAAAAGTCCTGGGAGCCGCTCCAACACCGCCTTTTCTACGCCTATGCAATTACTTAAAGAAAAAAGCTTCAATTCGTGCGAAACAAAACCTTCTGACATATAGCTTTTGCTAAATAGATGCATTGACAATGGATGGTTATGAATACACTCCCAGGAGCCATCCGATTGTTGGTCTTTTATTCCGCTTTCTTTTTCTAATATATTCCTCTTCTTGATCGTTTAATTTAAACCGATGTTATCACTTGATCGCAAAAGTGACAAATCAGTATAAAAACACAATTTTTGAAAATGTTTAAAGTAGAGAAAAACACTTTTCGCTTATCTTATATGACTTGCCATACAAAATAATTAGTCAATATTATTCCTCTCGAATATTGTTAAATGGCGAAATGAACGATCGTTATGGAGGGAAACTCTCGAAACAAAATTGTATGACAAATGAAATTTCTAAATATCGAACACTTTCCGGAAGTAAAATTGATCGGGAGATTGTCGAAAAGTGTCAACAGCTTAACAACACCATACTCTAGTCAGATATGACCTGAGTTTCCGTTATCGTTAGCATTTACTGACGTATTGCTGCCTTTATCGATAATAAAATTTATATAGTCAATGCCCATTACTCCAATCATTATTTTTCTTGTAATCAGGTGAACCGGAAAGCAGTCAGCCTATGTGTCGTAATAATGCTCATGAATATTGTATAGCCCCCCTAAGCAGCGATTATGTGTTCGTTACAATTTTTTTTATAGACTCTTTTGCGGCCATAAAAACTCATGTAAACGGAATATGAACCAATAACGAAACATGGCGAAATATATATTAATGGGAAATGATAATTTTGAGAAAACTGCTGACATTTCTGGAATCATCTGTAGCGCAAAACGGTCACAGATGGGACGACCCGCACAAATTTCATAAGATATTTTATAGGCATGTATGTACAACCTGCGCAATAAATTTGAATTATTGGTCTCGACGCTGTAGGCTTATTAAAAGACGAATGAGGTAGCTGGCACATTGGAGTCGCAACAGGATTTGAGTAAAAATCAGAATTGTGTTTCATCAAATTTTCATAGTTTTCGGCAAAAAGTTGTCGGCAAAATGTGGGGGAAAACTATGTACCTATACATAGTCGTATAGCTTTGGCGTAAATGTAGCGATAGTACTTCTGTAGCTAAACCATAATGTTGTTTTAAAATGTTACGCAAACGATGAAAACTACATAATGCTAAGTCTGCTTATGATGTAACTGAAATTTGCGACAGCTGACATTTTGGCAAGTTTAGAAACGCTTTATGAAAATTTCATAAAGAGAATAAAGAGAGAATTTCATAAACGAGAATTGAACCCCCAGATACAAAATAATTTCAATTGAGATGCCAAAACGTATAGGGTTATCCATTTTGCGGTTTTAAAAGTAAAGTCAAGTAAAACACACATACTCGTAAAACTATGCGTTCGGTGGATTTTTTTTGTCATTACAATATTTGGTTCTGGCCATTGTATGAAACGAATGCCATTTAAATGGGCGTCCCTGGATTGCCTGCACCAGTGGATCTTTTTGAGGTAATTTTCGAAAAGATATGCGCACCAAACAGCCAATTTTTCTGAATGAAATGGCATTTCCACAATCACTTTTGGGTTCTCCAAGCCCCATATGCGACTATTTTGTTTGTTGACGTAACCATCGAGTGAGAAATGAACTTTATCGCTAAAGAAAATTTTGTTCGATTGAAAGGTCACATTTGGATCACCACTTTTGTAGTAAGTATTAACTATTTTTACACGTTTTTCGGGTTTTAAACGAACCATATTCGTAAATGGCAAATCTTTCAGTAAATAAATAACACTTCAGATGGCAGGTATTTAACAGCTGATAGTTGAGAAACCATTAAATGGATAACCCTATAGAAATGTAAGCTATTAACATGCCAGTGACAGGTTGGTAACGATAGTGAGTATTTTCGGTTTGGAGAAAAAGAGAGATAGAGCAACAAATAATTTAAATGGAACTACTATGACCAGCACGTCAGTTGTCCAGTACTCTGAGATATTAAAAAAAAAGTGAAGAGAATTCGTTATCATTTACCCCATTTACCTAACTGTCGTTTCTAGAATTTGTTTCGCACTGAAATTTGCTTTACAATGGTTATGTCATATTGATAAGAATACATTTAAAGAAGACTGCTAAGTATTTCATTAAATTACAAACTGATAATATTTTCGTTTCGTGCAATAATATAACAATTTTCTTAAATTTTATCGTTGTTTTGAAACAAAGCCATGAAGAAAATTTTTGAAAATGTTCAACCATGTAACGGCAATACTTCGTAAGCGCTTACAAAAATTCCTTTTTACACAAAGACAAATTTGACGAAGAGAATAGTTGCTATACCGGATAATAAGATCTAGTGAAAATGAACTGAAATGATGCCAAAAATAACAGCAACTACAGTATGACAAGCTCATGTTAAATTTATGGATGATTAAGCGAATTTTCAATACTTCCGGATCATGAATAGCGTTTTTTGCGGTTCCTTTGAAAATGTATTTTTTACTGGGAAGTTGTGGTATGTATTATAGTGGTTGTATCTTAAAACACTCGTATGTTGAAGATAATATTCTTTCGATATTCAATAAGAAACCTGATGTCTATGAAAATTCTACTTGTGTTCTTTTTGGCACATAGAATACATCAGATAAAATCTACATTTGCACAATTCTGGATTTTTGTTTTATTTTAGATGATTTAAGAACGTCTTGCCATTTTTGTTTTAATTCTGTATCAATAAACAATGCTCATTATTAGGCATTTATTTTAACTTTTATTTTATTTTACTTTAAATGTAGCAAAATTTAATATATCTTAAGGCTATTCTATGATAGCGTCCGCGAATGAAAATGGACTGCAATGTCAAGCTCCTTCTAGTGTCTCCCATACAATTGACTGATTTTCCGAAATTAAATTATTCTTTAGTAGTAGTTCTTAATTCATAGACTGCAGTAGCCCAAGTTTTTGGTTGTTGTATTGCTTTATAGAATCTGGCAAAATTTGGAGAACAAATTGAACAAATAAGCAGGCTTCTTACGGTGTCTGGCTTACCAATGATCGATTTATCCCTTATACGAGTATTCGTATCTTATTATATTTTAAGCAGCTGCATTGTATTCACCCTGCATTGTATTCATGTCATGCGTATAATAAGTTTAGTTCTGAAAACATATATTGACTGCAGTACCACGTCCATTCGAATACCTCCCATATAAATTGATTGAATTAGCAAAAAGTGAAGAACCGAATAGGACAACCCCGCTGTTTCAGCTACCACCCACACAAATTATCTTATTTAATTCACATACTCCTGGGTACATATTTTCATATTAATAAACGCTGTGTTGTTCATTAATTCAGAGCGTTTGTTGATAAGAACACAGCGATTTACTATGCGCTTGTTGACACTCCGTAAACTTTTGCCCCAATGCAAAAAGACAGCATGTTAAGTTTGTTTGTGAGAGGCGTGAATAAGACAAGTGTTTTGCGATTTCGGCGATTCGGTTTTTATCTGCTCAATCGTCGCAAAACGACGTCCTTTCATGGGTCTCTTCAAACTTGGGAACAGGAAAAAGTCACAGGGGGACAAATCAGGCGAATACGGTGGCTGAGGCATGATAACGGTGTTGTTTTTGGCCAAGTAATCTCTCAAAAGCAAAGATGAGTGAGCAGTTGCATTATCATGATGCAAAAGCCATGAAGTTTTTTTCCACAATTCTTGGCGTTTTATCGTATTGCTTCACGCAAACGGTGCATAACTTCTAGGTAATACTCATTATTTACCGTATGACTTTGTGGTAAGAACTTCTGATGCACTATGTAATGGTAATCGAAAAAAACAGTGAGCAAAAACTAGGCATTTGATCGAACTCGGCGTGCGTTTTTTGGTCTTGGCTCTCCTGGACTTTTCCATTGGGACGATTGGACTTTGGTTTCGATGTCATAACTATATACCAAAATTCGTCACAAGTTATGGCCCTTTTAATCAAACCTGGATTATCGTTGACGACATCCAACAATTCCTGAGCGATGCTCAGGCGACGTTGTTTTTGGTCAGAATTCAGCAAGTTTGAAACGAACTTCGCTGCCACATGCTTCATGCTCAAAATGTCCGAAAAGATTGCATGGCATGAGCCAACCGATATGCCGACATCCTCAGCAACTTCTTTAATTGTGATTTGACGATTCTCCATAACAATTTTCTTCACTTTCTCAACATTTTCATCGGTTGTTGATGTGTTGGGGCGTCATTCATATCTTTTCGACCTTCTGTGAACAGCTTGTACCACTTGTAAACATATTTTTGACTCAGAGTACTCTCACCACTGTTAACATTTCAAGTGTTTTTGAGTTGACTTGAAACAATTTCTTTGATCCATTTTTTTCGATAGCAGAAAATTACCGAAAACGCAAAGCACTTGTCTTATTTATGCCTCTCACAAACGAATTAAACGTGTTATATGGATAAAACCGTCAACATATCTTCGAGACGAGTGTACCAACATAAAAAAATAATAATTGAGAGTCGAATGTACGTAGCCCACGAAATTTGAAAATTCACCATATTTGTTGAACACACCTCGTATATGTCAGTCAATCAGTTCACTAGATTAGAATTTCTGTAGTGGGTTTTTTATGAAAAAATATCTACAACGACACGTTTTCTATAACTTTACGCTTTCATTCCAGTTTTAAATTAGAATCGTAAGAGAGTAGAATCGTTCTTTTCCTAAAATCTAATTCACACGAGACAAAATCTAGGCCACATTAACTTGGATCTAATTCATATGAGCTGAAATTAAATTCGTATGGAATTAATTCAAATATCAAAACTTCTTGATTTTCATTCTTATATGTACCACAAAAAATAAATTTTTGGATAACTATGAATTCAGTTTTGTTGTGTGAACTTATTTTTAGTTCAATTCCTTCTATAATTTTTTTTACATTACTAAATTAATACTAAATAAATTAATTAAATTTAGTTTAGGTAAAATTTGCTTAAATTAGTTTCGATTTCTTTATTTTTTAAATTAAGTAAATTGAAGTCAATTATTTAAAATTAATTTGAGTAAGCTTTGGACTTCAATTTAGCAACATTTTATTTTTGTGTGCAAAGGATATTGAACAGATCGCTTAATAGACTGAAGGTCTAAGGCTCCGCTGGTTGCAAAAATGAAAAAGTAGACATCTATTTCATCGTTACTGAAAACTTTCTGTTTCTTTTTAGGATATCATAAAATTTATCTGCGGTCTTGTCGTATTTGTTTTGCTTCTAAATGTTTCCCCTGATACGGGTTATGCCTGTTTGGTCATTTACATGATTAAACAGCAAGACAGTATTTGAGTCCATTGCCAATCACGTCCACGCAATCACATCCGTAATAGAGGTCTCAAATTTTTAGCTGCCACCAGCTGTCTTATCCATTACATTTTCCGGATGATGTCATTGTCATCCTTGTATTTGTCTTTAATATCCGCACAGTTGGTTGGAGGCACTTCTCCTGTAAAGATGCCGAACATGTCCTTAAATCACTGCTTTTATATGGTCTGTGTGGACTGCGGGCATATGGTGGTTCCGTCTCTATTTTTCTCTCGTTATCATTGCCAGAATACAGCACATGATTTTTGGTAAGTCCAACCAGTAATAGATTTCGTCGCCCACATCAGCCGCTACCCGTGAAATGAATCAAGGAGCCACGCTGTAAACTGCATCCAAATATCAAAATGACTATAAGCCTGAATTTAATCTAATTCCATAATAAAAGTTGCATTTAACAAATTTTTGTAGTTATATCTTCAAGTTTTATTACGGCGTTCTCATCATCCAGTATAATTCAGTTTTACATTACTATTAAATGCTTTTCTATATTTTTGTCGATCAAAAAAAGTTGAAAGTTCTTCAAAGGAGAGAACATTTTAGAGAGAACATTTTATTTGCGAATAATTTATTTCCAACAGAGGTGTGTCCGGATTGCTTCCAACAATCTACTTATGTACTACAACAACTTGGAAAAATAATGCTTTGAGGTAACAGCATGCTTTGCTTTCAACGGAAAGTTGTCATCCCTTGGAAAGATGCTAATAACTTATATACAAATTTTCGAATAGATTTTCAGCATAAATTTTTTAAATTACAGAAATTACGTGATATTGACAACTAATATGCCGATGTACAGTTTTAATATACGATAATTTAATGCATTTCATTAACTAGCTAGATATGGGTTGGTAAACTTACCTGCTTTGACAACCCAATGTTAAATTAAATGGTGTTTCAGTATAATTTGCATCATGGCTGGATCAGTAGTTATGGTGAATATTGTGATATTTGGTATGCAATGTATTTTGTTAGTAGCCTGGGAGGGAGGGAGCTTGGCTTGGGAGGGGAAAACTAGCATATATTGCAAATATATGACGATTCAGGCATTTTCATCCGGGCGTCTGTTGAAAGATCGCATCGATCGAGTTGAAGGAGTTAACCCACAATTAACCCACAGTGGAAAGACCAATAGCAATTCACATAATTTTGTAAGGAATCGCATTTGAAAAAGCATAATACTAAAAAAATACCGAATTTCAGTGGAAGCAGGGCTGTATAAGCCCGCTTATCTGGCAATGGGTCTGTGGCACAAGTGAGCGAAATTGTTCTTTGATTTGTTTCTTGATTTATGGATCAAATTCTTAATTCACTAATTGCTATTGAATTCTTAGTTTAAGTCGCTGAGAACAATCCAATCAATTACTGGTTGTTAGAAAATATGCCGGGTGTAAAATTAAAAAGGAATTCAGCGAAGTTTGTAAATGACGTCAACATCAGCAGTAATAAATGAGTGATAAATTTAAAATCAGCGTTATCGACAATATCTGAATGCAGGCTAAAGACATAAAAATTTAGATTGCCACGTAAATAGTTAACAATTTGTATGCAAACGCACAACGGAGAGTTAAATTTGAATGTATTAATTCGAATAGAAATCTTTAATTTCCAACAGTGTCGAAAATACTTAAAACTATTTCTGTTTCTATTAGATTGATCACACTTTCGACTATCTAGTTGTATTTTGTGGAATTTTTCATTTTATGCGATACACTGAGTTACAATATTTTCCATTAGAGTCCAATAAATTATGCTGCCAAATTATTATATTAGCAGGCACAAGTAATCTTAATTGTACTTATGATCATACACCGGCATGTGGAGCACAAATAGCTTCTTCAACATGGTAGGCTATTAAAGCATTAGTTATGAACTGCAAACATGTAGTCATTAAAGTTGTATGTAGTTGAGGATCAGGACAGGCGATGGGTTATGCGTGCCAACAGGAACTTGATTGAGTTCGTGGGAATGGGCTGTTTTGCTGCTACGTTAATTTCAACAGTAGCATAGACGGACTTCCTCAAGGCTACCACAAGACGTCCTAAAGTTGCGTGCTCATTCGAATTTTGTGTAATTGCTCAACTTTGACTGTTACCATAGAAGGGATCGAGACAGTCCCATCTCTAGCAATCGAAGCAACCACAATCATCTGCATGTGTACCGTCATTTTACGTCATTCCTCAAGTAAATCTTACTGATCAATTATTAGCCACATGCAATATTATCGCATCTTCTCAAATATTTTGATTTGTGTTTATTTACTTGTAAGCGAATATTGTTGAACTTGTAACGGGTGGCCCAAATACAGGTTTTTGTTTTTAATTATATGATATTTTGGCACGAATTTTCATTTCGCATCTTCAATTCTACATTAGCAAACAAATACTTATACTTAAAAGCTAGTACATCTGCACAGAGCGATAGTTTGGTATGGATTTTGGATTGGTGGCAACACTGGCCAATTTTTCCTTGTTGTAATGTGAATTTAGATGATGTTTGGTTTCAGTAGAATAACGAAACAAAGTCCATCAAACAACCCGTCAACAATGTCTTGTTAACCAGCCGAGCCAGGAGCTTGAATGAAGTGCTGTTCCATAAATAATGGTGATGTTTTTTCTATCTGATGAAGTCATAATATGCAAGTTACAAATCGAAGCGGCACTAGTGCGGCTCGAACTCGGGACAGTCCGTTTGTTAGACGGACGCTGTAGCCGCTGCCCCAAAACACAGCCTACATCGTTGGGTTGGCTGGCTCATGGAGTTTTAGTCGCTATGAATCACTTCGACGGGAAACGTCGCGCATTTTGCGTGCGCGCATTTTACGAGAACTCTCGTTCATATATTGCTACTAGGCGACTATATTGTGCTGAATATGGACTACGGCGAATTAGTGGAGCTCCGAGTGCTAGTTTAATTAAAATATGGGTAAAGCGTTTTGAAGAGACCGGTTCAACATTTAAACCACAAGCAAATGGTCGCCCAAGAACATCTAGGACCGAAGACAATGTTGAGAGAGTTATGGAGTCAGTACGAAGAAATCCACAAATGTCGACTCGAAAGAGATCGTCTGTCTTACAATTATCGCGACGAAGTTTGCAACGAATTTTAACATTGAATCTTAAACTGCATCCATATAAACTGCAATCAACACAAGAATTGAAAGAGTCTGACTTCATAGCAAGGCTCGCATTTGCTAATGAAATGCTTAATCGATTTTACAATTTTGACAATATCCTTTTCTCTGACGAGGCTCATTTCCTTATGAATGGGTTCGTAAACCGTCAAAATTGTCATTACTGGAACAGTGAAAATCCCAAAATCAAACACCAGAAACCATTGCATAGTCCTAAAGTGACAGTATGGGCAGCAATCTTTGGCAGAGGAATAATTGATCCTTTTTTCTTCACGGTTAATACGGAACGCTATGTTGAGATGTTGGACAGATTTTTGGCTCCAGAAATTGAAAGTTCAAGAATAGTGAATTCCAGAACTTGGTTCCAACGAGATGGAGCTACCTGCCATACATCAAATGACTCCTTGGCGGTAGTAAAGCAGATGTTCCCTGGCAGACTGATTTCGAAAAGAGGTGATATCCCATGGCCCCCACGTAGTCCAGACTTGACGCCTCTTGACTTTTTTTGTGGGGTACCTCAAACACAAAGTCTACAGTAATAATCCAAGAAACATCGTTCAGCTCATTGGGAATATCAGTGGTGAAATGGCAGCCATTACACCAGTATTACTGAAGAAAGTTTTCAATAATTTTCGTTTGCGGTTAGAGGAGTGCTGTCGTAGAGAGGATCACCATTTAGATGATGTTATTTTTAAAAACTAAACTCCATTTATTACTCTACAATGCCTTAGATTTATTTTAACCGTACCTTTTGTATTTATTTTTTAATCGATTTTTTAAATATGCACGTTCTATTGGGCCACCCTGTATAATGTACGAAAATGCAATAAAGATGTCAGGTGTGCATCACATATTTTCATCACATTTTCTGCAAAACGTAGCTGATGATGTATTTTGTGTCGAACAGTACTTCTTGCACTGTTGATTAAGATCCTAAAGCCATCGAATATGATGTCTGTAGATTAGCAGGGTTGTACTGTGTAGTTGGCACATCGGTTTATCTTTTGATATTGTATTGACTTAATTACGCTGTTCTTCAACACGTCTGACCAGGTAAATGGAGTGTCTCATATTCAGTGGCGTCGTTGATTTTGAGATTTAGCTGACTTTTGCTATTGGCGGAAGTCCTCAAGGCAAAATACGTTGGAAATAATAAGCTAACATTTGCTGATTTAGATTCTAAAACGGATGTTTATAGTTTTAAAACTAAACTTTTTTTGAATTTCACACCTGGGGATTTCAAATAGTGCCTAATGAAGAGTTGATTGCAGTCTGAATAACATTTTTGTTTTACAATACATCTTTCTCCTCTACCCAAGGTTGAGCTTTTGATTACCTCTGTACTGGAAACAAACCAAATTTTCTTTATCAGTGCGATGTCCAAACGAAGTGCTACGGCTAGCATATGGACTCAGAAAAATTGTAAAATTTTCGTGGCAATTTTGAAATATTTATCGGTAATATTTCATATTTTCTGGTCTATCTGGCTCTATTACCCATACCTATTGATGTTTTTTTTTACAACAATGTTGCTGCTATAACTTCATCCCCTGTAGCACAGTAAAGGTAGTCGAAAAACGGGAAAGTGTTATGCCACTCCTTAATGATTTAACCGCTTTTGATGAAATTTTACACAAACGCTTATGAAGTGCCGTGGAGAAAATGTTCGGAAATTCAACATTCCGGATATAGCCAGAGCCGCATAGCATTGATCCAAAGTATAACTTGCGGCCGACAAATTTTTATTATGCTGGTGAAATGCACTCTTCTAATCCGATTACATTATTTATAGCTTTTCTGCCATCAGTTCGCTCTTGAAAAAATCTGCAGGAAACGTTGCTTACATGTGCCGGTTATCTCTTATACCTTGGAAGATACGATTGTGTTCTCTGACTTTGTACAGTACCAATTGTACTTTGTACCAATTGCAAAGCAAAGAAAGGACCGAACTATTTCGGAAAACAACTTTTCGAAAGATAATAAAATTCAACACAGTCTACAAAAGAAACAACTACAATAATTTTCGCGTGTTGAAAGTGACAATAGTCACCATCCAAATTTTTGAAAAATTTTTAATTTTATAATGTATGTATAATATGTATAATATTTTTTCTATTATTCTGAAAGATAACAACATTTGGAATGGTTTAGTATCTAAACTGATGTTGCAGTATGACCATGGCGTGTTGCAAATATGTGACATATTTTTAACAAAAACAAGAGCCCAAAATATCTTTAAATGCATTGCCTGCCAGTTATCCATAAACAGTGAAGATTCAAAGTGATTTGTCAAAAATCCCATTTTTTGGCATTTTTGGTGTGTGTTTGGGAATTATGAGGTTCTTTTCGGGAATGTTTAAAAATATTGTGTTGTTTTATATTACCTACAATTAAGCCATCTCATCATTGCACTCAGTGCATAAATAAATAAATTTATTATTGGCCTTCCTATTTTTTCGTTTAATTTCACATTATTTATCCTTGGGGTTTCCCTATTGAGAGCAAAGGTGGAAATGTTTGGATAATTTTGCAATATTTAAAACTCAAAACCTGTATGGTTAAAGTGCAGATCAAAAGACAATTTAGGCCTGCGAATTGAAGTTTTCAAATACCACTTTTTCGCACATTTCGGGCGGTGTCTCGGCGATAGCTTGACGAATGTTGGTTTTCAAATGCTTCAACGTTTGGGGATTAACCGCGTAAACACAGTCAGAAAATGTGCACCGGCGTCGTATCGCATGGTTTGGTGGCCAATTGACGTCGCTAAAACGTGAAATTACGCTTTCTTGAAATTTCTCATACAATAAAGGCAAAATCGACAGACTGTCCAGTTCATAATCTTCAGTTGCAGGTCAAAAAATCGGTTATAATACGGCCACTTTGAATTGAAATTCAGATTATTTGCCACACCAACAGAAGCGAAATTTTCGGCAGTGCGTGCATTGCGGTGATGCACTGACCTGACCATATCTGTAACCCTTCCAGTCTCTTCAAATTTTTCTATAATCTGGCCAATTACTTACACAGTAGGTCGATTATGACTACCATAATCACCCCGTAATGCACGAAAAGTGCCTACGTTTGAACCATCACTTTTGTAGAAGATTTATCTATTTTTACGCGTTCTTTGTTTGTCCATATTTGTAAATGGTAAACATTTTACTAAATAAATAACTTTTCAAATGACAGGTATTTAACAACTGACGGGTAACATACCAGTATAGAGTTCTAAAGTGATTTCATGAAGGGAATAAAATATGAAAATTTGTTTTAATTTTTTTTTTTTTTTTTAAATCAAACAAATTTGTTATATTAAGTTATCAAATGCAATGTAAGGTGCATTTTGATACAAAAAGAGAAATTTCAAAAAACCTTAAAAACAATTGTTCCTTATGTCCTCGCTGTGACACCTTGTTGGAATTTCTATACATCGAACACAAAGAAAAATAATCTTTTTTGCACAATAAATTAAAAATGCCATATTTTTGTCATCATTTTTTATTTTTTAATTTTTATGAAAAATTTACCGGAATCTCATATTTCATAAACAATTTGAGTAATTATTTCTTAAATGGAGTTAAGTTTAAAAAAATCGTGTATCGCCCATCAATATACGTACAGGAGGTCAATGAAGAAATGGCGTCAAATTTCAACAAATTCAACACAAATACCCGATAACAATGTGAGATTATATGCAATGAAAGACTATATTTAAAAATTAGTATAAATCGATCTGTGACTGTTTTGAAAATTAGTTATAATATATTTTTTATTGATTTGTGGAGGATATTAAATTCAAGAAATATTTTGTAATAAACTTGGTCATCAAATTTGAAAGGGTTTTTAACCTAAATAGTGCTTTGCGTTACCAACTCCACAAGTAATTGCCCACAGACGTAAAAGTGATTACAAATTGTCATCATTGCATTCCGGTTCCTTGCTGTTCCTCCTAGGGCAGTCCCTTCAAAGCAAAAACCTCAATTACCACAAAAATATATGAATAAGCTCCATTCAAATGGCGATCCCAAATATACATACATGTATATAGTTGTCTAACTAAACATCACTTTTTCGTATTATGCCAGCTTAAAGAATTTTTGTCAAAAAATCGGTCACATCTTTACGAAAGTTGGAGACATCTTTTGCAATCTGTGAATGCTGCTCCCATATAATATTTCCATACACTTTAGTACGTGAAGCCGGAGATGAAAGGATAATATCTAGCAAGGCTTTTTAATTGTGGGTCTAAATGAAAAATGGCAACAACAGTTGCAATCGAAGCAGTTACGTCCCTATACCTACTAATGTGTGATTGTATGGCAACATGTCCGTGAAGATATAACAACTACAAAAACAAGGTGCATTTTGATCGGAATCTTTGCAATTTGCATATAAATGGCAGCAAAACGTCTTTAGTCACCCGAATCTTGAGCAAACTATAAAAATTAAAATTTGTACTCGTTTTTGTGACTGTGCCATTGTTCCACGCTAGTTACATCGTACATTGTACCTCCATTCATTGGAGGCGAGTAGAATGCACCCAAATGGAACGTATAACGTGTGAATGGCTGAATGGGAGGAAGGGCCTCAAGTGGCAAAACACATACAAAGCATTGGGTGGTACACATCGTCGCGTTACCTCCGCTGCAATCGCATTGTTCCCAAAGTGAAAAAGGCGATGCCATTAGCAGTACAACAAGCCATTTGTGGTGCAAAGAAAATCAACCAGCTAAGCAGCTATCCATCCAACCAGTCAGCTAACCAGCCATTGGGGCACAGGCACAAAGGCCTAGACGCCATGTCCGCTACTACGTTTTGCGCTAGCAGCATAACTGGGCGCTCTGTTTGCATGCAAATCAACTACGTGGACCGTTATAATTGCCCCTAATGGATGCATACTATTGCTTTTGGATGCATGAACGTTTGTACGGGAATATATGGATAGTCGAACGCAGTGCGACCTCGTTTAACGCAGCGCTAGAGGAGGGTAGCTTATCGATAATCACCTATGCTGCGACTAAAAACATCCAACATATAAAATTCATGCTTGGTAATCAGTCTGCCCACTTTTAAATTGATCTTCTGTGTTTTTGCAGCATATTCTTCAGCTAGAAAATATTCTACCGCAATTATTCAGTCGATCTTTAATTGAAATGCATGACACAGGAAGAACTTTTTAACCGGCCGTTTAAAGTAAATGAAAAATTACAACTACTTAGATTTCCAGTAGTTGTATTAAACGAGGTTACACTGTGAATGTTTGTGTTTATTTAACAGCCAACGAAACACTACAAAAACTAGCCAAATGAGAACATAATGCAAACAATCAACTGTAATACAGCAACCCCTTGTACAATTTCTCAGCAGAAATGCCAACAGGGGAGAGTGAAAGCATTCGGACCATATAGGCATTTTCGGTGTCCCTATGTTGTCCTGCAATGTTTCTATACCATTTATTTTGGCCATGCTCTTCAATCTTCCATCATGTCATTATTTATTGTTATTATTGATTGCCATCATTCCTTAGTACATTTTTCAGCTCATCGTTAATTAATTTCGAAGTTCTGACTTCCCGCAATACACTTCCATGCCATTCTTATTTATTGCAATGATCTGTAAGATTTTGGTCTTTAATAACTGGTTGATGGCTGCAATTATTTAAAGTCTCTGTCCTACTGTCAAAATTGCAGATTGCAACTTATTTTTCGGAAAACGGGAAACAAATTAGAAATTTCCGGATTCCTGGAAATTTTGAGAAGAAATATAAATTTGAATGACAAATTTCATCACAGAAGAATTTGAAACGAAAAACTGAAATATTGGGAATATTTTTACAATTAGGTTGGTATAATTCTTTTGCCTCATTACACAAAATTTGCATTTTGCGATATTTAAATTGTATCAAAAATGATCAACGATTTTTCTTAAGGAAATTTTTAAAGTGGTTACTATTGAAAAAATTGCATTGCAAACATAAAAGTGTAACACTGAAATGCACGAGAAAGATATTCAAACTAATAAAACAGTTTCGACAATTGGAAACTTGTAAGCATAAATATGAACTTGTAAAATACAACCTAAAAGTGTCTGGAACATTTAGGGAATTTACAAGGCCCTCTAAAGTATTTAATTTAAGGGTTATAATTGTTTGAATATATTTTTTTACGATATTCCTCGCACTAATATATGTATATGTATTTATATATACATATTAATACAATTCAATATTTAGGGACATGTTTTTCTCAGTATACCTATACTTATATGATCGGTGTAGTTGGCCTTGAGTGAAATTGGGAAATTGCAATTATAAGAACAAGTAAAACAGAAATACAAATAAAACGAATATTTTCGATATTTCTCCAAACTTTATTCGTTGATAGAAACTGTACTCTGTGGAAATTGATAGACAAGGGAAATGGTCAACTTACTTCTTATAGTTTTTAGTAGCATCGTTCTGATTGTGGGCGTCACTATACGTAAATATTTCAGTAGATATTTCATATGGACACTGCAGGTATGAAAGGAGAAAGTATTCGTTATCCATAATACTTTGCACCGCAATTAATGTTGGTGAGCATATAAGCTTTGTTCAGACTAATCTTTAGGCGTCTGCCCAATTTTGGGCTTGCCCACTTGTTTCAGCTCAACACATACCAGTTGTCCTGTAAAGGCTGGCACATATCAAAATAAACTACAAAATCGTAATTTCAATACACTTTTGTTTGGGAAAATGTTACGTATTTCATGTTTTTAGAGACATGTCAGATTACTGGTAAGAAAAAAGAAATGATATCTTGATTTTAGAAATATTCCGTGAACATCTGGGTCGCATTCAAATTTCGGAAGAGTCCCCAATTAGAGCCTAATCATATTGTACCAAAAGCATTTAAATTTTCTAAAAACTGTATATTTCAATTAAGATACTCAAAGATCTCAACTTTTCAAATAAGGACAAACTCAATATTACAGGAAAAGCGCAATAACGTAAAATAGTATCCAAATTTGGGTCAGAGCCAATGAGTTTAACACGTGCTTCTCATTGGATGGACGATGTTTTTTTTAATAACGAACTGGAGAAATCTCATTTCCTATAAACTTTCTACATATCTCATACAATACAAAATAGTTCAATATGTGTGTCTTAGTGCAATATATTGTTCACTTATTTTCGGAATAGCATTGCTCGTGTGGATTGTGCTGATGCTGTGGTGCTAGATTCTTCATAAAGAATTTGTAATCTGCCGGAGTGTAATAATTGTTCTAATGGTTCAGTCGGCTCCTGTAACTCATTACAATGTTGGTATCATTGAAGTTTCGTTTTAACCACACTTTTTTGGTCCTGAACATTATTTGACAATCACTTAAATAAATAGTTTGTAACTCCAATATATGAATCCTAATAACAAAATCATTCACGCAAAGATGATTATTTCAATAGTTGAAAGTTTTTTTTTGCCACAATAATTTCCCTAAATCGTGGGTGAACCGGACCCACAACATCTTTTCCCTCATACTTTCTTCGAATATTTATAACGCGGCAGAATGTATTTATTAGTCATATTAATGTTTGTGTCAAAATAGCCAATTTTTGACGAAACGTTTGTTTACTTAATTGTGAATTTTGATTTTGTGTTCATTTTTGAATTGCATGCACATTTTATTGTGCATTTCTACACAATAATATTTGTGAGAGGATCTTAATCTTTTATTATGCAAAGCTGAAATTTTGAATAAAACAGCGTCGGTATCCGTAATCGTACACTTTGTATGAAATAACATTTAAACTTTTGGCAAAGCCATGTTTTGAAGCATGACAGAATTTCAGATTTCCACTGAATTTGAAAGGCTATAATTAACTTAAGACTAATATAAAAAATATGCAGAAGTTGTTTGTCCCTTCCACTCAAATTTTCAAAGTACAGGGTTATCTATTCTTCGGTTTCAAAAGTAGAATTAAATAAAACACACATAAAGCTATGATTTTCATGAAACTTTTATTTCATTATAATGCTTGGACCCTGACATTATGTACGAAATACAATGTCATTTAAATGACCGCCTGTGGATCGGTTGCAGCAGTGGATCCTTTTGAGGTAGGTTTCGACCAGATTTTCTCACATTTTAGCCGGTACGTTTAAGGATTATCCGCGTAAATACGGTCTTTGGCGCAGTCCAACAAAAAGACTAATGGCGCCAAATTATTAATTATATGCAAAAATTTATTTTTTAAAGAAAATTTCATGTAAATGTTGTTCGCGGCTCCGTCCCAAATGTTCATGTGAAAGGTTAAATTTTTCGTCACTTTTTCGAGCATTTCGGCCTGTATTCCACGAATAACGCGTGTTATGTTATCCTGTAGGGCTTCAGTAGTGTTCAGATTGTTCTAACAGGCTAACGACTTGACATATCCCACAAGAAATAATCAAGAGGCGTTAAACCGCAAGATCTTGGGGGTCAACTCACAGGACCAAATTGAGAGATAAGCTGCTCACCAAATTCATCCCTCAACATATCCATTGTTTCACGAGTAGTGTGGCATGTTGCACCGTGCTGATGAAACCACATGTCAACCAAGTTCAACTCAGCCAATTGAAGCAAAAAAAAAAAATTCCTTGACATTTCACGATAGTGATTAACACTGGTCGCTACGGCTGCAATATTTTCTTCGATGGTTTTATGTCCAACAAAGTAAATTTGGTGCGAAATTTGGAGATAAAGGCACGAATAATTGATTCAACAGGCCGATTATGACGACCATAATTGTCGTATCAAACGATGCACATTTGTCCCAGAGCATGAATTTTGATAATAAATTTCAACGATTTGCAATCGTTGCTCGTTAGTTAGTCTTTCCTTGATGAAATGGCAGAGTATACTGTACACTTTTCACTTTAACAGATGACGTTTGGACGCCATTACCAACCAGTGCTGCCAAGCTGGAAATCTTAAATCTTAAAAAATCACCCTATACTATCAATATAAAAAAAAGTACTGGGGAAAGACTATTAATTCAATTCAATTCAATTCAATTTTGTGGTCTTGCGATAACCAATACGTTAGCTGTTTTTGTGGTCCGAATACAATCGTCACCCACTGTACCCATATCCATCAGCAGCTAACCGTAAGTGCAAGTACAAAGAGCTGCGGCGTCAACGTCGTCAGCTAGCCATCCTTTCGATCTTTATCACAAATACGATGTTTACGGTGATGTATTGTTTTTAATCATCACAATCGCTCCAACGAGGGCAATTAAAATGGTCTACGTCTTTACAGGAGTTTAGTACATTTTCATGTGCCTGCACATATTCACATGTATGTGTATCATGGATTGGTTTCAATCTAGCGTGCATGGGTACATATGGAATTAGCACATATAAACTATAGTATACTATGGTAGCTGTATCGTACAGACCTTAAAATAACACATATCGGAACAGTTACAGTGAATGGAGGTAGTAACAGCCACAACAGTTCACCTATTTTGTCCCTAAATGATTTTTTCAAATGTGAAATCATCTTCTTGTTTGCTTTGGGAAGCAATAGTGATGAACTATGGATGGGATTTCTTCGATAACTTCTGACATGATAGCAGTGGACCAGAATGCACATGTAGAGTACGAGGTTAATTTCTAATTAATACAACGAGGAATTGAGCAAACATCGAACGTTTGCAGTAAACCAAAATAATCTCCATATTGTTCGTAAGCAAAACTAAATGAACAGTACGGGTGATGCTATACTATACTGTATATACCGTTTTACGCATTTTGTTAACAATTTCATAAAATTCCATGAAGTACTAATTTTATAAATTAGTTTTAGTTTTTGCAGACACATTATTTTCTGTTATCAGCGATAAGCACTTGCAGCAAACGGTAGAGCTTGAATAATGACCAAAAAGTTTATAATACAATTTTCTAATCAGGAACATGTAAAATGTAATATTGTTACATTTACACATGAACAATAAGACTAAACATCAACTTTTTCAAAATGCAAGCTTGTATAGCTATAGCTTATATTTATTTTACCTTAAAATCTTAGCTTTATTTTCAATTACTAAATGTAATATGACTAAAAAATATTTTATATGTGGAGCATTGATTGATGGAAAAGTTGGCGGCATTTAAAAATATGGGTAGATTGGTCTGTCCTGGTCATACAGCGATATGAATAGAGACAGGAATATTTTGCATCATATCTTCTTTCTGCCAGAAACAAATTATTTGTCACACGATTTATGTGATTCTGTAATATGCTGTATGGTTGCATCGCATCTATTGATAAAAATGCGCTGCTGAAATTTCGTTCTGACCATAACAATTGCAACATGATTTGCTGCTGGAGCATTAAACCTCAGTTTGTGATCACCAGGCGGTGATTTTGCTCTGATGACAACTTTGTTTTAAGTTACCTTACCAAATTGGTGTAAATTAGAAATAATTCCGCGATTTATAAGATCTACTTGTCTTTCTTTGTCCACCACGGGATGGACTTGCAAAAATTGGAAGTCCTTATCAGGTGAAGGAAGAAGAGATCCAATGTTGTGATAAATTTGCTCTTGAACTTTGAACTTGGAAATAAATGTAAAATGCTCTACTTGTTGATGCACTAAATCGGAACCTTTGGAGAGGCACATCTCGTGCTTCAGGTGATTCGTTGGTTTGGACCACATTGAACGGTTGATTCTTTGCTCTAATGCTTCCACTGTCCTATTTGTTGACGCTTTACATCGGAGTTGTTCAGGCGTTTCAGCTGCTGTCTTTGCGTGTATTTGAGTTTAGATCCTTGAAGACGTTTGTGCTTTTGCTCGGATGATTGCGCTGCTGATACCATAAGTCGAAGTCTTTAAAGACGCAGGCCTTGTTTCTCATATATGTCAGCAGCTCTCTTTACGAAAACTTGAACTCGGACCTTTGTTCGGATGTCTCTGCAGCTCTGCTTGCTGATGTTTGCTATCTCGTTAAAGGCGCAGCTCACGTTGGTGAAGTCGTTAATCTGCATTTCATCTGTGTTTCATCTGCTCCAAAAGTTGATAATTGAGTTCGAGTTCTTTCATGGCGTTTGTCCGAGGTCTCAATTTCTCGTTTGGCTTTAACTTAAATTGATTTTTGGATACGTCGCAAACGATTTTTTAGAGGCATTTTTTAAATTTTCTGTATCCATAAGTTTGCGAATTGATGATTTTTATTCTATTCTACTTTAGATTCCATACTAGGTTTTCGGTTGTTGATTGGATATTTTTTTTAATTCATATTTGAAATAGGTAATTGTAATTTATTAGGAAATGACGATAAGGCAATGCTCTGACATCTTCGATAATGGTTGCTACAGATAAATTAAAAACTTTGCTTCTTATCCTAACAGTAACAAAACGCAGTTAGTGAAGTAGAGTTTGCTCTTGATCTGTAACAACAGTAAACGAAGAAGGCTGCTATCAAGAGAAACACAAATAGAAATATGCGAACTTCAAAGTAAATTGAAAAAAATGATTAAACCAAAAAGAATGGCGTCGAGGACGGTGCTTCGCCCCTTTTACCGGATATAAATTAACTGATATTAATATACTGCTAAATTGTTGTGATCATCGTTTCGTTGTGCGCATTTTTAAAAGTGGGCATGCATCGCCCTTCTTTTTGATTAGAATCAGAAATATATGTAGGAAATTTCATCTTTATATCTGTAATAGTTCATGAGATATGGCCGTCTAAAATGCTAAGTTGTGTGGGCGTTGCCACCGTTCTATTCTATTTACATATTCGTCACGTAACAAGGCGTATATTAATTTCGTGATTGATGCTGGTGGAAGAAAAGACATTGAACTAAATCTGCTATGGTATTGGTATTGTGTTGTTTCTTTCTGTTTTGTGGAAAGCTTGAATAAAAAGAATTCTCGCAATTTTAGGCTGTCTGTACAGCATTTTCGGATCCAACCACGAAACCACTGGCAGACTTGGCATAATGCTTGAGAAACCTTATCAAATCATATTTTGTGAAAACTCTCAACATAATGAGATTTTTCACTCCAACAATATCACATTCGGATAAACAGTCCGAATGTAATACAAACTTTTTAAAAAATTAAGTTGTGCACGATTTTCTTCATCTTTTAGTTAATGAAAACTCAAGTTTTAATCTGATTTGAGTTTGTTAGTTGAAGTTGAATGGCACTTTATTGATGTAGCTTGAAAGCAATAATCTCAATGCAAATCGGAGTTGACAAGAACTCAATAGAAAAAAAATGGTTAGAAAACACATGAACTGAATCTGTTTGTATAAGTACGATTCGATTAGAATGTAGACCAAAAAAGTTTTAGGATGTACCCCATCAACAAAATGTTTTAAGACTTATTCAACATATTTTGCCACGGCTAACCGTTTTTCCTCAGCAGGACTATTTTCAAAGTGCCTCTAAATATCTCTTAAATTCCAACTCAAGGTTTCCTCGACTACAATAAGTGGGCAGATATGATAGAATGTGCAGTAACATAACTAAAAATGTTATTTTACGTGAAAATAATAAATTATTGTGCAGATTTCTAATGTCGTATTTTCTGTTAGCACAGAGTAAAGTATAATACCGGAATAAAGACTTAAAATCAGTTTTGCTTTGCCTTAGATTTACTATTTTGATTACGGTTTATATGACGTTTGTTAAATTCTGTTGGTTGTTTTGGTTAACGATTAAGGTTACGATTAACCCTAACCTGGTTTAAAGTGTTTGAGTCTCATGGTTTCTTTTAGGTTAAATGCAGTAAAATATGAACTAAAAATCAACTCATACCAAAATTTTATGATAACTGACCGCTGATAATTTGATGACGCAAGAAATTAAATCTTTTACAATTTCAGGCAATTTCATAAAAATTTAGTATCCGTATTGTGTAGGGCTGCAAACTATATAAAATTTAGTGGTTTGCTTCGTCTGGCAATAACGGATTCGATTAATGAGATAACTCTTTTTGCATACTCAAACCGAGGTTTCGGACCGTTTCAATGGGTCAAATTTAAAATATGTAATTAGGAATTAATTATTTTTTGGCTTGTAATTTGTTTATTATCATTCAGGAGCCAATTGATGATTGCTAGCAGGGATAATAACTGCTTTTGCGCTTAAAAATCTGAATCCGGCTAAAAAACTGTTTAGAACATCGGCTTCTTAAACCTATATAGCCAAGTGTATCCTACAGAATGCGCAAAAAACAGACTTACGCATTTTTTTTAAATAAAAATTGTGTTAATATACGATACTATAATAACACTGCATTATTAATATATTAAATGTTTTCTTTTATTATCAAAGCTGATACCTTGAGCTATGTAGAGCAACAAAGTCAAAGTTGTAAATTTTGACTTTTTTAAAAAGGGGAATTTTAATTAGATGTAATTTGTTAAACAAATTGACCGAAAAAATTATATTACTTGCAAATGGACATTTTAGCTATGTTCGAAATTTCAGGTTAATCTGAGCTAAACTTTGGGGTTGTATCTTATAGGATACATTGGACGTTTCACGGTAGTTGTAAACGTTGATTGTTGGTATTATTTCATTCACAGTTTGTAGTGGACTTTTTCAATTTCAAAATTTTCATAGAAATTTTTTTTTCAAATTACCTAAAATAAATAACGATAGTGTGGTAGAAAAAAACCTTTAATCGCTGTTGCTAACCTTTGTTTACAATATTGTCAAGTGTGCAATATTGTCAAGCATCAGTTTGTTATCGTAATGGTACTATGGTTTTAACGATCTGGCAATATATAAAATACTCCGAAAAATTGGCATTTATACCACGTTGTAAAGTTCCACAGTCTAGGATAGGTTTCAAGGTTCGCAAAATTTGGCGACAACTTCCTTTTTCCTTCAACAGGCAAAGCGGTAACACCAAGTTTTTATAAAGTGTTCCAAAAGTTGATAAAGTTGAAGTTGATAAAGTTATATATTGAGTGAAATCCACCTGAGGCCTTTAAGCAGTTGTGATCGGATTGTGTCCCTAATTTACATCACCATACAGTGGTATCGTTTTCCAGACGATTTCACTAGATCCCTTTGCACACCGATCCTTTGTCATCCTGATTAAAGAGCATTGGAGAAGTGCAACAAATTTCCTGCTTCAAATCTGGAAGAATTTGAGGTCGCCTAGACAAAATATTCCAATTTGGCTGCAATCCCGACAATTCAGTAATCTGGTGATATCTTTGGATGTCTGGAAAAAAAACATAGTCTTGCAAAAATTTTGGTTCTAATGACTGTAAATGTGGCCCACGTCATCCAAAATAAATAATGACGCTTCATCATTATAAATTCTTCCAAAGCATCTAATGACTCATCAACTCCAGATACAATTCCTTCCAAAAGTTTTGCTTGGCTGAAGTAGAAAGAAACAGAGCTTAAAACATCAATAGTAAAAGATATCATCAAAACATAATAATCTTTAAAGCAGAATTCCAAAAAAATCACCCAAAAAATGAGTAAAACGCAAATTGAGTTCGAGTACCGTAAGTCTAATTAAGATCATCAGCAACCAGCAAAAGCAGAAATAATGAGAAAGCCATCATTATTTTATTGTCAAGCACGGAGTAATAACATTCGAAACCTAAGGAAAAATTGATTTAAAGAACCAACATTTTATTAAATAATTCAGTAGTTAAGTGTAAGAAAAAAGAAAGGAAAATGGGCTAAAGTCCCCAGAATTGGATATTTGTATCTATTCTAACGTGGTGAAGTATGCAAAATTTTCAAATTATAAATGCCTGTTGGGATAAACCGATTTAGCGATGAGACGCGAAAATGCGCAATCTGTATAATTAATTGCTTTCATAATTGGAAATTTTCTTTTTTTAAAAAAAAAAAAAAATCAATCGAATTATCTTCGCATGCAGTAAAATACCCAAGTAAAAATTCAACAGTTAACAAACCAAACTTTTTAACTTTCATAGCTTCTAAACTTTCATAGCTTAAAGTATTGCAACATGTTTGACAACCAAAATTTTAATAACTTTACTGCAGCATGTCTCATCACACCAAACATCAATAGAGAAAAAATGTCTTTTTTAATCTCCGATGGATGTATTTGGTAAGTCATTTAATAAAATGGTTTTGTACTTAACATTTGAGAATATTTACGTTTATATTTAGTGCAAAATTAAGAGACAAATTTAACAGTGAGCATATTATCATACAATTACTCTCTTTATGATTTTGTTTTTGTCATGGGTGATACTCTTTTAATCATCTGTAAGAAGACTGTATGGGTATATTCTCTGCGTAATATGCATACAATAATTCGCTTAGGAGAATTGAAATGCTCCTTTCTCGAAATACTGTGTCTAAGAAGTAATTACGATCTTTCTTTTTTTTT
>JAHXMU010000577.1:385755-432392 GCA_019455685.1 Philornis downsi
TACATACAGTAAAAGTTCAATTGAGCGAAAGAATTGTTGTTGTTGTTGTATGTAAGATAATATAAATCAGTATAGGGTGAAAATTTCTATGGTTCACGATTACAAAATAGAATTTTGTTATCAATCTACTTAATATTAACATTTTTATATGGCATAAGTATCCAATTACCAAGTTTCCTAGTTTTTATTGAAACTAAGCTTAGAATATTCAAATGAATTGTTTTTCGAATTGTTCTAAATTGTGAATAAATATTGTTCTGAAATATGAATCTATAAATTTTTACCTTGGTTTTCCTACCAAAAGATGATGATAATGTAATAGACTTTTAGCTAAGTTTTCATATTTGGGATTCTATACAACACGCCGCCAGAATAATTGGAAAGGGTGGGCTTAGAGGCGATGCTCTTATAACATCTATGAGCATATTATTTTAATGTAATCCGAACAGCCAATGTCAATTTGTTGTAGAGTGCAGTTTTTATTTACTAAATTCCTAAGGGGCATTTGATTGAAGGAATTAGTAACCAGAGTCCACTTAACGTAGAAGATATTTAAAAAAAAAAAAATAGGGAGTCTTAATAATATTATTGAAATGGTGAACAGATTACTTGGAAAGGACGCTTACCCCCCTAACCGACTGATTAGCTAGCTAATTGATGGCTCCCGTAGTCCTACTCCAAGAAATCGTATTGGTTTGGTCATATGGTTTTCCGCCGTACCTGCTAAACGTATAATAATAAAAAAGGTTCATTACAAGTTCATGTGGTATTCAAATGATATTTGGAACTAGCTGTGATCGCCATTGTAACATTTATTACAATTTAGGATTCAAAGAGTTCTAAATTTTGTTGCATTTCAGAATAATACAAAGATGCTATATATTTATATATATATCGGTGGAAGAGCGATGCTCCTTTTTTCAAAATTGTTGGAAAAATATGTTATATATTTTACAAATTTTGGATTGGGAATTAAGCAATTTTAAAACATATTTTCCGAAATAATTCGGATTTACACTACGACTGGCAAACAACTGTAAAAAGTTAGAGGAACAATATGAGAAAGGTATCTAAATCTCAATTTTTTTATAGATTTCTTCAAGGGATAAACCATGACATAAAAGTTGTTGTAATTAGATGAGCAACTTAGTTGTGGCAGCACAATAGAAATTTATGTAACTCCATCGTACTCGATACCCAGTTTTTCTGGTTATACCTGGAGTGCTGAGTAGTTTCCCGTTTTTTTTTTCGTTTACTCTCACTGTGATCCGTCTGGTAGTATGTACCTAAGGTGAGAAGATGACCAGCTTGAATAATCTAACTAAGAAGCTGATGTGTTTTGGACGTTCCCGTATAGAATGCATTGTTAATTTGCCGCTTACGAATATATTACATACGATATGTTGCAAGTTGGGAAAAGAAAATTATATATGCTAATCATCGCTTGCATAATACAGGGTGGCGCATACAATAAGATGGCGTGGTACAATAAGAAAATCAATTAACCTTTTTTTAATCAATGTATTTCATTTAATTTTTTTTTTACTGTATGGAAAATGCATTTTTTATTTTATATAACTAATTGGTTTCGAAGATGATAGATCGTAAATGACCTCCATGCTTAGCAATATATTAACACTGTGAATCAATAACATTAGGATCAGGGGCATTTTGTTATAGCAGTTGAGAAAATTTGTTGGGGTAGACTGTTTTGGCGGCAAAGTCTGCCTTTGTTTGTGTGTGGTTACGTACGTTTTTCGCACTGCTCAATCTCGTGCGTACCTCAGCTGCAACCAGGTGATGATCCCATACATATTAGCACCACGGGTCACACTCACGTCCATGACACTTGAAACATGCCTTCCATCTATTACAACGGGATATATCTGATCCCTCGCGGTATGACCAGGAGATTGTCACGTTGTCTTTTGAATATGGTTCCACTAACTAATATGTTAGTTTGCGCCGCAGCAAAAAAACCAGTCTTAATCCGTTTTCCGAGGTGTGTAGACTGAATTTTTCGACAGTTGGAGTAAGACTTAGCGATCATATGCTTCTTTATTCTTTGGTATCTTAGATCTCCGTGTCTTTTTCTTCTGTCGGGGCATGCGCCTTGACGTGGATAGTGGCTATGCGGATATTTATGGGGCTAAACCGAAAGACAAGGTGATTAAGTTTCTCATAAAAAATCCACATGCCAATTCATGCCAGCTGTAGTGAATGTCAACTAAATTATCTTTCCTTAGGCAGCACATAATTCGCCGTTCTATGAATGAGTTACTCCAATCGTCATAAAATTCAAAACAGTTACCTGATTTTTGAATTTTGCACTACTTTGTGTGACAATTCAGCATATTTTTTGCATAACTCTATTTCTGCTTCTGGCAACATTAATAAGTACGATGCAATTAAAGTACGAAGGTATGTCACAGATTGTCACTGTTCTTTAGTCTCCTTTATTCGCGCTCTCTATCAAAAAGTAATAAATCTCGACATGATCCATCGTAAATCAGGCCGAATGGAATCTGAAATTCCTTTATGAATTCTTTGCATAAATCAAAATTATCTTTTTTTTCTCAACCATTGAGTTAATTTTTAAATTCCACATCCATTTTACGCTCAGTGGCAATGGATATCCTTTGTTGGTGGCCACACTGACCAAAGCCATACATTAAAGAGATATTTCATCTCTGTAAATCACAAATGCTGCTGTTGAGGGTAAGTCGTCCAATTAACAATCAGTGTTTGGTACGTCACGTTGCAGCAACCCAATGGTAAAAATTAGGATGAAATGGTCGATGATTGCATGATGATTTTGTAGGCCGAATCACTTCGATGCCAGATCCACTTTCTACTTTACTTTAACACAGGCGTATCATAGCCATGCGAAGTAGTTCATTCTCCCTTATTGTCAATCAAGAAACGAGTGAGGGTTTACGATCAACGTTTTATTTAATATTGGAGTATTCTGTTTAATATTGGAGTATGATTTATCGTATATCGCATTTAATTTGTTAGTGCTTATTCAAGCGACCGTCCCGATAACTTAACGCCAGATTCTACTAAGAAAACTATTCCATTTTTGCACTTTATTCACCTGTCTCAATTTAATATTAATAATTGATTAGACCAAGATTCGTTTGTCACTGTCCATACCAAATTTTACAACTAATGACGATTACTTTGTTTTTTTCCTCCTTAGTTTTAGTTGTTGTTTTACATCGAAGTATTCTTCTCCTGTTTCTACATAGGCGAAGTTTACGGCCGAAGTACTCTGTTTGTATATCTTCACCTGGAGGAATGAAGATAATTCATTTAATTTCGTTTGAACGGTAAAAATGTAATAACCAGAAGGAAACATTTAGAACGCGAAGTATCTTTTGACCGAATCATTTCAAGACCTTAAGTCGAATGGGGGGGATGTCCGTCTGTCTGGCTGGCTGACTGGTGGACGAGGTAACTGTCGTAAATCTTTATGGAACTGAATATTTTCCCAGATAGTAGCTGGGATTGTAAATGGGCTTGTGGTACCTCCCATACAGATTGATCGATTTTTCAAAATGCATCGTTTTCCCTGTAACTCCACATCCGTAACCTGTACCAATCCAAATTTTTGTTCTTTGCATTGTTTCATAATTAGAATTTAAAAAAATCTACCGTTTAACCCTTCACCTTCTGGTAACTCCACTACAAATGACTGATTTAACCCATATATTCTTAGCTTCATGTCCTCCAATCGGTTGTATTAAATTTAGTCAAATTGGTACCACATTGCGATTTTGTTAGAATGAAAACGGAGTACATTACTATAGCCATTCTGGTAACTTTTTCGAAACTCAATCAATCCTTTGCAACTTTTAACTAGTCCGCTGTAGTAGTTTAAGTTTGTGTCCACTACATTGTTTTAGAATTTTCCACAACATAGGAGCAAAATCAAACAAATAACCCTGCACATTATGGTACCTTCCACACAAGTAACCGATCCAATCTACCTACCTCCATGTCTTCTAATCGACTGTGTCAAATTTGTCTAAATTTACCATGCACTTGGTAATCTAAGTTATGAGATAGAAAAATCGGCGATGTTACCACTCACATTCGGATACTTTCTGTACAAATTATCCCATTCAGAGGAATTTCATTTTTCATCGCTGATTCGTAACTTGAGCTAAAATGTAAAATAATCGACGGTATGACCACGCCCTCTCTGGTACCAACCATACAAATCACAATTTTTAGCTTGTACATATATATTCCTAGATTCCTATCTTTCATTCCACAGCCGTATATTAAGTATAATAGATTTTGCATCAGGCATTTAGTACTGCGGATGAAAATAGACTGAACCGCCCTTTAGGGTACCGCACACACAAATTGGCCGATTTAGCTAAGATCGGTGGTACTCCTACATTCCCCAATCGGAGGAATTTTACAATTTGTTTTTTTTTTTATTTATTGTGCTTTAACCCAGAGCAAAAGAACGCTGGGTGAATCTGTATGTAAGTCAGTTCACTTGACTGAAATTTGTGTAATGTTTCCTTAAACATCATTATGAACGAATCAATGATTTTCAATGTACCTCACATATCCTAAATTCCAAATTTATTTCTTAAAACAGCTGAACCAAGTCTGAAGCATGTTTGCGTTGGTGAGTTAAAAGTTTATATTTGATGACAATACTGAACTCTCTAGGAGAATAAGTACACAATATTGGAAAAGGAAAACTCCGTTGAAAGCTAAATATAGGGAGTACGACGAAAAACTTAAATATCGAGAAGTCGGTCAATTTGTATGGAGAGATATAAAAACTTGGGTGGCAATACATTCATTTTCATTCACGCAACTAAGTAAAACTTATTGAGGAGATACCCGTAGAGGCGCAGTTATATATTCGCTTTTACTTCAGTTTAACCAGCCATTAGAAATCAATGCAATAGACAAAAAATATGTTATTTCATTTTGCCAATTCGAAACTACAGGGGAAAGATTGCATATCGAAAAATCAACCAGGGTATATGGGTGGTACCAAAAGGAGTGTCTCTATGTCTCACATTTTCATTGTCGGACTCTACTTTAGCTAACTCTAGCTAATATTGGTAAAATAAGATAATATGGATAACGTCGTCATTTGTATGAGAGATACCTAAAAGGATTAGGCAATACTAACCGTTTCAATTTTTATAATTGAGTTTATGAGGCGCATGATGAGTGTAAATTTGACTAAATTCCTGACAACTGCTTGAAAGACATGAGTCGAAGATCACATGTTTTAAATGGGTCAATGGACAACAATCGTAGTCGTCATGCGCGATCAACGAATTAGGAGTTAAAGGAAAAAAAAATAATTTCGCAAAATCTGTCAATTAGATATAGTCCATTTATAATCCCTGGTTTTGATCTGGCAAAATATTATGCTGTGCTAAGTTTTAGGGAGTTCCAAGGCATACGACTGTTATTGTGTCTACCAGCCGCCCAGTCGGACAGATAGACGGGCATCGCGCAATCGATTTAAAATGTCACGAAACACACTTCTCCAAAACATATTTAACACTTTAAACGCTTCCTTCTGGATTTCACTTTTTTGGTGAAGATGTAAAAGTCAATAACTGTTTTAAATAAATATTTAACTCATTCTATTAGAAAATTTATTTTAATTAATAGAAATTTATGGCATTAAGGTATTGATTTTTTTGTAGAAGACGTGAAAAGAGCAAATGACATTAGAATCGATCATGATGAAAGGCGGAAGTTTTAGCTCCGAAGCCATGTGTTGGGTGTATCCAGAGGTAAATTGCTTGTATGAACGTGTTGAATGTTACTATTTGTTGGCATTGATTGTAATTTGGGATGAGGCGCTTTAAACTTTGTCTGAAGAATTTGTTAACTGATTTGGTAGATCAGGTGGTACATTGGCATGAATGCTGTACGAGTATTTAACAGTGAACCGATGTGGCCAGTTTTTAATAAAGTTCGTCCTGACACCACTTAATCTTAAGTTGAAAATATAATTGCTGTGTTGTATGAGAACGATAAAGCGAAGCTTGGATGAATCACTTGCATGAAGTCTACGATAAAATATGGGCTGATGGTTACTTGCCAAAATGTCTCCTTTTGAAGCGATGGAGGCTGAATTTATACGATGTTATAACAAATAGTAAATTGGCATAACTCATTTGCAAAACATAAAGTGATGTGATATCTGATCCAAATGCATGTTGCCGTTTTTGGAAGTGATAAACATGGACAGCTGGTTTGCATAGCAGATATATAAATAAGTCAATTTTCAACAGGTTTGACATGCGATTAGACCAAAGTATAGGTGCAAAATTTAGTTAAATTTCAACCAAAACTGCAAAACCTGTTCTTCGACGGTTCATTCGTTTTGGTTGCTATATCAAAGCATCGATCCGCAGGGAGCTTCTTCAACAAGATTTGTACACGTATAAGGCAAAATGTAAGATACATTAAAAGGAAATCGCTTATTTTTCCAATAGATGGTTTTAGTAATCTGTATCTCGCTTTGTACAAGTGGGATGGGGTTGTGGTAAATTGCGTTAGAAAGATAAGATTTCGTGCTCAAAAAAGCTTGTTCGACTCAGAATTTTTTGAGCGCGCGGCAACGATGGATACCAGCAAAGAAAAAATACGGCGTATTTTACAGTTTTTCATCGACTGAATTGAAACCCTATACCAGGCGACTGAAAATGTGATCAGAGTTTATAGTCTTAATACTGGAATTTTGATTTCGCCTATTCCGTTTCAGTAATTTTGATGTCAAATATACATCAAATTCCGGAAGGCCAATTATCGAAGATATCGATGATAGAATAATAAAAATCGCCATTTCCGACCGTCATGTAAGCGGTTAATCTATTACTCAGGAGCTAAACATTATACGAAAGATCATTTGGAACCTCCTTATAATAAGCTCGATGTGTGGATGTCACACGAGTTGACGAAAAAAACCTCATCAACCAATTTTCCATCTGTTAATCGCTGTAAATCGCACCAAAACCGTTATGGTTATAGTTGGCTTGTAGGATCAAATTGTCTGACGCCTATATCAAAACGAAGCCCAACATCCTCAATTTTTTTTTATTTTAATTTCTATCACTGTTACAAAATTTAAAATATAATTAATATTTACAATGTTTGAGTTTTTACATTAAGTATTACAGCAAGTTAAAACTAATATTTCGACATAAAAACATATAAATTATTCTAAAGATTGAGGTAAAAAGATAGAGAAAAACCTTCTAAAATGAAAAGAAACTTTAAGTCAGCCTATTTATTAGCTTCGATGCGAAGCTAATGAATGAGGTTAATTATACAAATTCCTTATTGACTCGTGTATTGAAGATCTACATTTAGCTTCGAAGCTATGAGTTAGACTGTGGAAAGTGGTATCAAGATATTCGATTTTGCAATGATTATGTACCATATATGTAGGGTATCTTCTAGGTAAATTACGAGTTATTTTTAGGTTCTTGTTTTGCATTATTTGTAGCTTCCTACGATTGGTTTTAGTACTTTTCAGAAACCAAATCTGACACCCAACGTCATTATCGGACGTACACACATTTTGTAAATGAGCATTTTATTTTGAACATTTAACAACGATTTTTTATTTAATGATGAATATAATGCTCTTCCACATTTTAGTGCTTTATCATGGGCGTTCCAAATATGTTCTTTAAATTAAATATATGTTCTTTTTGTTAAATATAACTCCGAGTTACTTTACAGAATTTTGAATTGCTACATCTGATCCCTGTATTGAAAGAATTTCACTAGGTATACGTTTAGGCGATTTATTAAAAGGAAATATAATCGCTCGGGTTTTGTCTTGGTTTGCTTTTATTTTCCAAACATCAAAATATATTTGAGCTATTAATGACGCTTTTTTCATTCTTTTGACAATTGCATTAGAAAATTTTCCACTGCTAATGATAGCTGAATCATCAGCATAAAAAGCAACGGATTGATTTGACGGTATATTAAAATCGGATATATAAATGGAATATAGAATAGGAGACATGACAGATCCTTGAGGGACTCCAGCTGGGATATTTCGTGACGTTGAAGTTTCATTACCAACTTGTACCGAAAAATATCTATCTTTCAAGAAACTTCTAATAATTTTTTGTAAGCTGATTGGAAATTTGAATTTATGTAATTTGAATATTATACCGTCGTGCCAAATGGAGTCGAAAGCTTTCTTAATATCTAGCATTATTACTCCCGTGCTTTTTCTAAGGTTTTTATTACTTTCAATCGTATTTACATATACGACTCTTTTTATTAGATGGACTGTCGAATGGCCTTGTCTGAAGCCAAATTGTTCTTTGTTTATAGCTTTTTTTCTTGCGCAAAGTTTAATATTCTACTTAGTATCACCTTTTCAAATAATTTATCTAATACACCCAGCATACTTATAGGTCGATAGCTCGTAGGTATTTTTCCATTTTTCCCTGGTTTCAAAACTGGAATGGCTTTTGCATTCTTAAAAATTTTAGGAAAATAATAATTGCCTAAACACCAGTTAAAAATAGTTGTGAGACAACTAAAATATACGTTTGTCATCTGTTTGACCAACATCGGTTTGACACCGTCTTTGCCTGGTGACTTGTTTGTTTTCAAAGTTTTTGCATAATATCTTACTTCTTCAACCGTAGTAAGGATATCACCTATTTGATTGACTACGTGCTGTGTGTCTAACCATGTGATATAGTTGTTTACAATTCCATCAGCTGACGAGGTGGCTCTCAGAGTGATGCTGTGTGAATTCTCGAAAACATCTGCTATTGCGTTCGCTATGCTCTCACTGTTGTGTATTTGAGAACCGTCGATCGTCAATACAGAAACAGCCGATTTTTTTCTTGTTATAGCTTTTGACACCTTACAAAAGTTTTTGCTGCCAGGACGGAGTTTTCTAAGAAAGTTGTTCCAGTTAAGATTGATATCCAACGAAACATAAAAATCAACGAATCGGTTTAATTGTTTAACAACAATTGTTAAAAATTATCTCTGGGAAGGATAACATCGTTGTAACTTTCGGATGTATCTGTTTCTTTGGCCAATTAAGTACAATGTTAAATCTGAAAGTCTTCTCTGTCAGGTTTGTCTCTTGTGAACTGGAATAAGACGATGTGCCTCTTGCAAAATATTTATAATATTCCCTGGTGCTTCTTCGACGTTTTGTTCCGATATTATTTCAGATTGGAGGCTTCTTAGCCTTTCGTCAACCCAGGTCCGTATAAGACTTCAGTTTGCAGATTTGTAAGAAGGAACCATGTAAATATTTTCAATTACAGAGCCATATATTTCGCAGGAAATGGGAACGTGATCAGAGACCAAAATGCCGGGATGTGTTTCTATTGGTGATATATTCAAATCGGAGTTGGTCAGAAGAATATCCACTACAGAAGGTTGGATGGAAGTCATGCGCTGTCCAAAACGGGTGAAATTGTCTGGAGCAAATATATAATATTGATTTTGGAGCTGATGATTGTATAGGCAGGTGCCAGTTGAATTATTTTTATGACAGTTCCAGCTGGTGTGATGAGCGTTAAAATCGCCGAAAATAAAGAATTCGTTGGTTGATCTGGTGATTTTATTTACATCTTCGGTAAAATGTGAATAACACTTTGGATTGTAGGCAGAAGTAAATCTAATGGGCTGTCCATTTATCTCAACGGAAATTGATATATTTTCCAAAACTGCCGTTGAAATCGGTGAACTTGGTTGATGCGGAATTGAGTCTTTTATTGCTATTAGTACTCCGCCACCGTGGGTATTTCTGTCATTTCTATAGATCTTGTAGTTTGACAATCGGAATTTATGGTATGGCTTCAAAAAAGTTTCATTGATAAAAACGACATCCATTCTTTTTTCGGTCAATACTTGCTCAAGTTGAGCAATTGCAGTATGGTTTGTTATGCCTTGGGCATTCCAATGCATAACTTAAATTCGATTTATTCTTTGCTGTTTATATAACATGTTTGATGTTATATTTTATAAATTTATTTATAAAATATATATTCAATAAATAAATAAATAACATGTTTGTTATTTTTACATTTCTGCAAAGCATCTAAGGCTTCAAAATATATTTCTAATATTTTCTCGTTGGAAATATTATTATCACCGTTTTGCTGACCTTCGAATACATTTGCATTAGACAAACTTTTGTTACTTTGACTTGGCCAGAGTTTATTTGGATTGTGCTCGGTCCTGTTAAACGAGGATGGAAAATCTGACTCTGCTATTGAAAAGTCTTGTTGAATATTTACGGAAGTTCTAATTTGTTTCACATTTCTTGTTGCTTTTCCTCGAATCTCCAAATACTTTCGTCTTGAGGAACAGCGTGGGTCATCCGCACGGTGATTAACGTTTTTTAAATTTCTCTTCACACAGTTGAAGCATCTGTATATGACTGGACCTTCGCAGGAAGATTTATTTATTTGACAGGTAGAATAATCGTGAGCTCCACCACATCCCATACAAGCAGATTTTCGGTAGCAGTTTGCAGATCCATGTCCAAACATAGCGCATTTTGAACATTGCGTTGGTCCTCTAGCGCGGCGTAAAGGATTTCTCCAGTTTACAACGATGTTGTAGAAATATTTTATCCGTATGATCTCCTTCTTTGAAATTTGGCTCCGATCAAATTCGATAGCATATAAAGCATCCTCAATTTTCAACATTGTTCTTCCTTGTATTTAATTTTCGCTTTGCAACCGTGGTCAACAAAAAGTATAGTGTGCTCGAAAATTGGTCACAGTTGTATTAGAATATGGTTCTGTGGTGTGGGATTTGAACTATCTGGTTTATATCGATACTGTGGAAGCTGTCGCGTTAGAATCAAGATCCTAAGATTAATTTGTCTGCCAACATTGGGAAGCAAGAGAACTACGTAAATTCTATGTATGTTTCTGGAATATTGAAATTTGGGGTTTTGTCCAGTTTTTTGCTTACCTCTTTATTATAATTCCTTTTCGGTCATGTAGATTTTGCCAATCGTTGCACATTGATTTCTATTTATCTATATATTCTATGTATTTCAAAATTCTATTCTATTCTGATTTCAACTCTAAATCTGTTAATTATAATAATTAATCGTATTGATTTGTATGTTCAAGCGTAATTTAAACTAAAATCTTTAAATCTTAGTGAGGTGGCGGTTTTTTTTATATATATTATATTAACTGTGTATTTATTCTATTTTATCATTATTAATTTAATAATAATACAGAATTTTATTTCTATTATTTTTGATGGTGACAGTTTTATTATCATACTGTTAGTACTAGTATATTACTAATGCTATTTTTTAAGTACCAGCTATTATTGCAGGATCTGTAGCTGGCTTCAACTCTTTTCTGTTAATCCACCAGGCTTCGGGTCATGATGCGTATGCGGTCACACCGCCACAGGAACTTTGCCCTTGTTTCGAGTGCGGTGAGTTAGTGAGTGGTGGAAGGATTCGGCGAAAAAAGAGATAATAGTCAATCACATTCTATTAAATCATTCTGCAACACATGCTATAGTTAACATGTTAGGCTTAAAGCGAATGTTACGTAAAACTTGAGTTTTGCTTCGAACTCGGCTAATGATGAATAATTCGTTTAACTGAACGTTTAGAATAACATTTTCATACATTAATCATTAAACCATAGATATTTAACAAAAAATGCACTTGTTATTGTTCTCCTTAACGATTAGTATATTTGGTTGGTTTCCTAACCTATACGTTCGCATACAGAATTTAGCTTTCGTTTAATCATTTCAGATTATAAGATAAAAATACAAACGAAAAATATGCTCAAAAATATTTTCGAATTCAATTGAATAAATTAAATTGAATTGGAATGGTAATAGAAACGCCACGTTTGGAAATAATATTGGACATCGACATCTTTAATGATGTCAAAACGACATCACGATACATGATTCTAGTTGTATCCTTGACATTGGCAGTGACTACATCATTTGCTTGTATTTATGGAAATAAATTGCTAATTACAACTTTCTACGAAGATAGGAAAATGGTAAAAGTTATTTGTAGATGTATGTATGTGTTTGTGCTGAATGTATTATAATTCATTGATACATTCTGCAGCGCAACAAGTCTTTAAACAAATGATAAACTTTCAAGTTTCTCGTAAATGAAATAAAAATTGCAATTTCATATCGAGAAGGATAGTACGTTTTTTATTTTTGGCGATAGTGTTTTCGACAACTGTCATAATTTGGTTTGTTGGAAAGTATTTATTAACGGACACAAATCGGTTTGCTCAACAAACCTAATCAATCGCTACACAAAAGCCATTTGAGGACAAATTTTTTCTCTCTTGATGTAAAATAAAAAAATATGTGCATTTTTGCGCCAGTGAAATATTTTAATCAAAAACTAATATATTATGTTGGTGAGCTTGCACACCAGTCATTATTATAAGTTTAAATGTACAGCTCAGGAAGTCAAAGAAATTAATCAATCAGTCCTAATAATGTGGTTCAGTAGCCATAGAGGATTGCTTTGTAAGTTGAGCCCAAAACAAAGAAATAGCACTAGAAAAATGTATTGTTTATTGTCGTTGGAAATTATTTCAAAATTTGGTTATATTAGTTATACCGATGGCGGATTTAACACTTTCACTTTTTTAATTTGCTTTAAAGTTTATAATATGGCAAAAAATATTTGCCTACATCTGGTTTAGATGTTTAGTTCGTTTCTTTAGTGAATGCAATATATATTTAATTGTTTTTGATTTAAGAAAAATCACAAATTTTCACATGCATTAATTCATGTCTTTAATTTATCAATTGGGTAAAAGTAAATTAAAAAATTGTTCGGCAAAGAATTTCTAACTAAATCCCATATTTTCTACTCAACTCTACATCCTATCTACATGAAAACGTCTGAGCTCACTTAATACTCATGTATTTTCACCTCATCTTAGAGTCTGACCGGGCTCAGGTAATGTTGTGTATTACAAGATTGTTATATTTAACCATTTTTTTAATATTCCAAATTTACTACTCTATGTGTCACCGGCACTATATTTCATCAATTGATGGAGCTTAAAAGCTTTTCTCTAAGTTTTAAGTGTATTTGACACGTTTGCTCTCGTATACTTTGCGCTCTAATTTAATCTATCAGTTTATTTGCACATAATTAGAAAATCCTTATATATTCAGAAGTTCTTGATGGATGTCGTAAAACAGTCATTTGTTCAGACTTCATAATCATGTATGTTAGTACCTGCAAGACCAATGCCGGGTTGAGTTGATTCTCATTTCAGGGAAATTTTGTTACAAACGAGAATATTGGTAATAAAATGTGAGTGATCTCAAATCTCATAACGGCATAATTTTGGTGATTTTGGAGGGTGCAACACTTACAAAATGTTGCCCTCATCCCCTGGTTCAGAAAAGAGTATTAAAATTGCCATATTTTAGCATTTTCATATGTAAATATGTTTGTTATGGTAATATCTTCTATCCCACCCGATAAAAAAAAGACAGTGAATCTCCATTCGTTTATCCTAAAAAACAAATTGTCAATACATGTTTCCAATCTTTAGGAGAATAAGAAACAAATGAAACCTGTTTACTAATTTACATACGAGTACAATGTTCAAACATATTTTAATTAAACATTCAAATAAAAAAATAAATAAAGAAGGTAACAATATGCGCGCATTTTCAGAACTGTATTCTCATCCCTCTGTAAATGTATACAGAGTTTGTACTTCTAATGTTGTTAAAGTATTTTTTTCATTAATTTGCTTTATTGAATCTTTCTTTGGAATTTATAATAAGTATTCAAATCTTAATCCTATCTTAAACTAAAGTATCCTGTCATTGCCGGATCTTATTTTTGGTGAGCCGAACTTTGTATCACCGGACCAAGTCTAGCGTGTCCTTTCTTCTTAGCCGTATATGACCGGGAAAATGTTAAAGGTTTTGAGTGAGTGGGTTTGAGTGGGAGGGCAACTTCGATACATATAACCTGCTTAATTTGTTTATTTCCTCGAAATATAAGGAATGTTTAAATCCTTGTGTATGTTGTCATTCCTAACATACCATGGGGCACCACAAATTTGGCGCAGTATTCTTGACTGTCTTCTCTGTAGCTTATTTATGTTAGAAGACGATGCCGTTCCCCACAACTGGACGCCGTATGTCCATATTGGCTTCAATATGGTTTTGTAGATGGTGATTTTATTTTCCAAACTGAGAGTAGACTGGGAGCCAATAAGCCAGTGGAGTTGAGCCATTTTTAATTTCAATTGTATGATTTTTGAGTCAATGTGATTTTTCCAGGTGAGACGTCGGTCAAGATGAATACCCAAATGTTTGACATGGTTATTAACGGGTATGGTACTACCGTGAATAGTGAGGGCTGCGCAATTGTTCTGTCTAAGAGAGAATGTAACCTGTACACTCTTAGTGGCATTTACTTTTATCTTTCACTTTTCGAGCCATCAGCGTCACCAGCGAAAGTTGAGGTTTGAATTAGGGAATGAACAGGCATGTCAGAGGTGGTATATAGTATGGGGCCTAGTATACTGCCTTGCGGAACTCCTGCTGAAACTTTTCTTTGAGTTGAAAGAGAGTCCTTCGATTTTGCTACAAAAGATCGATCCTACAGATAGCTCTCCAGGAGCTTGTGGGTATTTGCCGGTAGAAAAGAGACTATTTTGTGAATAAGGCTTTCTTGCCACACTTTATCAAAGGCTTGGGAGATGTCTATAAAGAGAGCTAAGCAATATTTCCGATCTTCGAATGTTTTTCTGATCTGGGTTCTATCGTTCCATGACCCTTGCGAAACCCAAACTGGTGCGTGGGTATTAGGGTACAAAATTTGGAGAAAGATCTTTCCAAACAGTTTAGATAAAACAAAGAGTAAACTTATGGGTCGATAGGATGTAATTTGTGAAAGTTCCTTTCCAGGCTTTAAGATCATTATTATTTCAGACAGCTTCCATGATCGAGGAAAGTATCCAATTCGAAGTATAGCATTAAATATAAATAAAACTAATTTGAGGATATTGTGGGCGAGTTCTGAAATCATTTTCGCTATTATTTTACCGTGTCCAGGAGATTTATTCATTTTCAACGAGAGAACATTTTTCTTTAGGAGAGATAGACTTATTTTCATTTGATTTGTGACCATTGGGCTAATGATCGTTGGATTCACACGAGAGATTGTATCGTTAGGAGTAAATACTTCTTCCAGATGATCAGCAAATTCTTTCACTTTTTCATCACTACTCCTTGCCCATCCACCATCTTTCATCCGTATTGGAGTCTCCTGTGATATAGGACGCTGTAGTTGCCTTGTATAGGCTATAGTCAATTTTTTGTGTTGCTCCTAGACGAGATAAGTAGCGGCCTTCGGAGATTTTTCTTTTTTCAGTTGACCTCAGTTTTGACTTACACTGGTCTAGACGAGCTTTGAGGTAGGGAGATCTGTGCTTTTGCCATCGTCTTCTCGCTTTCCTATTCACTTTGATTATGGATTCAATGTGGCATGAGGAGTCATTTTTTGTTTTAGCATAGACCTTGTTATTGTGGTAGTGAGTACGTTGATGGCAGACTGAATTTCATCTGGTGTTTTGAGAGAAAAGTTTTGCCACAGATGAGAGCTCATGTACATCTTGTGTCTCAATTAATTTGTATGCCTGTTTGGGAAATGGTAAGAGATTTCCTGGTTCAAGGGAAGGTTGAAAACTGTGAGAATTGTGGGGGAGTGGTCTGATGAGAGGTCGAGGGAAGGAGTAACGATGATGTGTTCTCTTATTATGCTCTTCATAACTGCAAAATCTATGAGATCGGGGGTTTTATTGAGATCCGTGTGCCAGTATGTTGGTTCACCTCCAGACAAAACTTTTAGGCTTGAACTCGATATAGCATTCAGCAATTGCCTGCCCCTGGGCTTGACGAGTCTAGACCCCCAGAAGGTATGTTTAGCATTGTATACTCCGGCTGCTATAAACTTGTCACCAAGAGTAGAGAAAAAGTGTGAAAACTGGTTTTCGCTTATAACATATTTGGGAGGGCAGTATATGGAAGAAACTATTATGTTTAATCCAGTTATTAATTGTCATTAATTATTACAGCTGTTCCTCCACAAGCTCTGCCACTGGGATGTTTTGTATCGTAGGTTGAGTATCCATTTATTCGGAAGCAATTTTTTAACGAGAAATGAGTTTCAGAGACTAAGAGAATGTCAATATCTCGAGATCTCAAGAAATACTCTACTTCATTCTTATGTTGGGTGAGTCCGTTGGCATTCCAGTAACAAATTCTTATAGAATTCATTTTCTGGTTAATAAAACTTGAATGAATGTATTCTGGTTTCGTAACATTTCTTGCATAATCCACTGCATATTTGTCGTGAAATTATTCATAGTTTTTATGAGGTATTCGATTGAGGTTTCAATATTATTTTTCTGTGGAGGAGCTTGAGGAACCTGATTTTTCAGAGATTGTGCATATGTCATTTGAGCCATCGTTGCTGTATTGACATTTGAGACTGATGGAACTGGAGTTGGGATACACCCAAACTCTGGCACTTGAAACTGAGGAGTTTCCTGCCTTCTATGAGAGAGCTTCCTCCTTAGTTCTATGTACACGGGGCAACCTTTATAATTAGCTGTATGGTTTCCTCCACAGTTTCCACATTTCTTTAGAGTGGAATCTGTTTTTTGCATTCTGAAGTTTTATGAATACTTCCGTATATCACACATGCGGATGGTAATTTGCAGTAAGCTTTAGTATGCCCAAACTCCTGACAGTTTAAGCATTGGGAAGGGTCTTTGCGCGCTAGCGGTTCCTCAATTGATACTCTGCAATGAAGCAGATATCTGAGATTTTAAATTGGGTGGGGTTCATTTTTTCCTTTCATGTGGGAATAGTCAAACGCTATTTCCACCTTAAACATGGGCTGAGGAGCCTTGAACTTGTTGTGTATATTGTGAATGGATTTCACTTCGTAACCCTCATTTTCAACAGCCTCCTTTATTTCCTGTATGGGAACGTTGCTTTCAATGCCCTTGATTACAACTATTAGTCCCTTAGAGCTTTTGAGTTGGTAAGTGTAGCAATTTTTACGTTCCTGGTCAAAAAATTTCGAAACTTCACGATATTTTTCTTCTGTATATGCTTGAACTTTTGTCTCCAGCACCTTCCCCTTGCAGGAACACTACATGGCAACCGTCTTTACCAACTAAATGAGATAACCTGCTTACCAGATTGTTAGAGATATCTTCCCTTAGAAATATTGGGTGAGGTTTTTGTGCTTTCTTAGGTTGTGATTGCAAATTTTCTTCTTCTGTGGCCAAAATTGCGTAGTAATTTTGACCTCTTGGGTCAACCAGTGAGGGAGGAATGCTTCTGTTTGGAAAAAGAATACTTCGAGTTTGGAAGTTTTTGGCTAGACTTTGGGCTCAATTTTCTTTTCAGGATGGGAAAGTAAACGTCTATCCCAGTTTGAACCGTTTCATTTTGAGGTTTTTGTTTCGGTATAGCGCCCTTCGAAGCGATATTGCCGGTTGAGAAGCATTTGCCACTATATCACCGTTTGCACAAATGGAAGGTGAAATATCGGGTATACTTTTAGGCGGCGAACTGATTGCTTGTGGATCATGGGAAAACGAAGTACTTACGGGCATACTTTTAGGCGGCAACATATTTTTTTTGGGGAATTCATAATGACACTAGTTTTCGCGGTTAGGAAGGCACTGTCATCTATTTTGTTTTGGGATTTTCTGACACTTGTTTGCATTTATTGAGAGGTAGGCATTTCTGCCGTTAAGACTCAAACGTCTCTCTGAGTGTGAGACACTCATATAGGCACTTTTTGCCTTAAGATATGCGAAATGTAAACTACATTTTTTTTTCCAAATTTGTTGTGACTGTGATATTATAAATTGTATTTTATTATCATTGGACTGGGAAATTTCGATTTAGAGTCTTCTGACTGAATATTTTTTTGCTAAGAATATATTTAAACTTTTTTATAATTATTTTTCCTGAGCCGATGCACAAACACGTCTGCGCAGAGAGAAAAATATTTGATTATTCCTATTTGATTATTATATTGTTAAAGTATAACGAATTATACATACATATATATATATATATATATATAGGTATAACAAGTTAACTGTGATTCTGCACAAACCGCTATTGGGGCAGCTATCGGACATAAATCCTATAGTGAGTAATGAGTTAAAAATGAAAAAGTCTAAGTATACGATCGCTGTTAACATGCCTGTACAGAAACCACAACAAACTATCATTATCATTATTATCATGTGAATTGAGCTACGCCTAATTTTAACCCAACTTCTTTTTGCGTTGAGTACAAGGAGGGGAATGGGCACTCAAGGATCGCTCTGAATTAGCACACTTTAAAAGAAAGCATAATATAACTTGTTGAAGCCATAGAGATTTGAAAAAATCATAGATTTTTGCTAAATCCATCAATTTATATGGCATGTGACTTCTATTCCCTTTCACAGGGATAACTTTATAAACAGACTGATGCTAAGTTGTGCTGAATTTTGTATAACCGAGTAAAGGGTATCTACCTAAAAATGTACGGATTATGTTCAGTGATAAATTTTTGCAAACTAATTCCGACACCAAAAATGAACACAAAATTGAATTAGTTCAATTTGGCTCAATATGTACGGGAAATACCAAATGTAGCGTGTAGATAAATCTAAAATCTGTCAAAGTATTAGTGTTTGTGTTAATTTACGGCAGTTACAGTGTACAAAAGCCAAACGGCCACTCAAAAAGACGGACGGCCACTCAATCGACTTAAAACTTTATGAAAATTCTTTTGTTTAAAGAATATATGATGTTCTGAATGCTTCCTTCTTTTAGCGTATCAAACTATATACTCGTATATTTTCAGCGAATAAACAAATAGACAGCGTGAAGTATAGCTGATGCATTGCGATGTTGTATGCGTACAACATAAAATGTTCCGCCCTACTGACCATAAAATATTCCACCCTATCGGAACAGAGATGGTGAGGTAATGAAGCTTCTGTAAAAATTTTAAAAAAATAATAGTTTATATGCCCACAATTACAATACAGTTACTAGTGTTACAGGCAGTTTTGGTCTCAAGTTTCTAATAATGAAAACATTTTCAATATTATTTTTCGATAGTTTTAAAAAGTGAGTGGAGTCCTCTTTCCTATTTGAACCAGGCGTCAATATAAGTACTTTTATAATACAACCGAATTGATCACCCTGTTCGGTTTTTCGTTCTCCTGCGCTAAAAAATTGATCGGTTTTTAAAAATTGGTATATTTTGGGTTTCTCGTAAAACGGTTATATAAAGCCTAATAACCACCTTCTAGTCAACATCTGGTGTAACAACAGATGACAGAGATGATGAGTGCGTAAAATAATTACCCGGCATCTAAATGAAAGGCATCCAAATATGTCAAAAAGATCCGTAACTTGTGATCCGGAATAATGGAAAATGTGGATAATCATCGATAAATTTAAGATATACTTGTTGTAGCAGATATAAAATATTAAGATATAATTTCCAGAGCATTTTCACCAGATCTCAGAAACCTTTCAAAAACCTATGATTTTTATGGAAAATTGAAATCTGCTTTTGAAAGCGTTGGGTCTCAGGATCACATTAGAATTAGACAAGCAAACAAAAATATATATTCCGAGGAAATAATTTTTTTTTTTTTTTGGTTTATGATTCACTGATATATTTATCAACCTTTTTTAATAGATTTAGTTCAGAATATCTTTAAATCTTAAAACGAGCTCCGTAAAAATGAGAAAGTATACTTCCATATTATTCGTAAAAACTATGAAAGTGATAGAGAACGCAATCTAATCGGCATTTAAAATGTCAGAACAGTATAGTATTTACAGGTCAGCAAAGAGAGACTATCTAAAAAGAGCATAATAGTCATTTCTCGGGAACTAGAAATAGTTGAAATTTATATCGGATGTGCTTTCCATTGGAGTGATGATATTCTTTAAGCAGATTTTTCAATACATCTGAGGCTATGGAAATGTGGTTTTGTAATGAGAAAAATTTCAATAACATTAGAATTATTTATTTATTTATTTTATTTATGTAATAGTGGACTCCCTGAGGAGTATTTTTCCTTTGTTAGAATAAATACATAGTGGCATTATCTGTTAAAGTGCAGTGTAATTATAAATATGTGTCCTTGGCCTATCGGTATAAGACCTATCAATGTCAGGAATAGTAGAGAAAACTTTGTTAAATAATCAATGAAAATATGTTAAATGGCGTAAAATAGGAGAAAGAAAGTCGAAACCGCAACTAAAAATAATTCTCTTTAGTTGATCGTGCAGAAGCAACAAATAGACATAACGGCATTTTTCCAGTTAAAGAAGGTAGTGATGAGACGGAAATTTTTATAGTAGTTAGAGATGTGTAATGTGAATCAGTTTATGGGAAAAAGTAGATTTTGACAATTATTGAGTTGTGCCCCTTTCGTGTTTAGGGTCGCGCTATATTTATATATATATATATATGTATATATATATCCTATATTCTCAAAACAAAGCATTACTTTTTTTAATTTAACCTTTTTATATGGATGATTATGTACATGAATGTATATGTGAGATTCCACGTTCCTAATTTGAGTATGTCACTTTTAGTATTAGTTATAAAATTCAAGTTTTATTTAAAATAATTAGTGAAATATGATCTAATTCTAATATAGTTCAAACTTTAAATAAACACATTAAACTAAAAGTTTAACGACTTTTGTCCGTCTATATACATACGTCTTCTCAGCACAACGGTCGAACTACGACTCTCCGTCTTCTTCTATTCTGTCGTTCGTCTTCCCCGTGTTTTGATTCCTGTCGTCCCTGTAATCTCTTTTCCTCGGCCGAAGGGATCGTCTCTGCTGTTCGTCCCCAATTGCCACACATATTTATTACATATGGCTGTATCTGTTTTATTGAATAATCATTTGATTCATAGAATTTATATAACGCAATATAGCCAAAAGCCAAAAGTATAAAATATATTTTAAAGTTCTTATCGCATTTCAGCTCCTTCAAAAACTCGTAAAAACAAATCTAATATTTTTCCAATAGATGGCTTTGTTAATCTGTATTTTTCGTTTTGTGCGGTCAGGTTAGCCTACTCAGACAGTTTTGTGATTGCTTGTTTGAGCTCGAGGCAAGTATGGACACCAGCAAGGTGGAAATACGTAATATTTTAAAGTTTTTCTTTGATAAAAGCGAAAATCACCAAATAGCTTTCTTTCAAGTTATCGTAAGTCGTAATTCCATCGGATCTCTCGCTTCGTTTCATATCTTCGTTTACATATCTACTGAATGTCGTAAGAAGACGCTCCAGTGATCTTAGTGATGGACTGATGACATCGGCTTTCCATGGAAGTTGTAGGTGCCCATTGTATTCACAACTTATCATCTGGCGGTTCAATCAAACAAACGATCGGTCTCACGAAATCGCCGTTTGCTCACACACACGCACACAGCTCGCACGCGAGCCAGCGTTGATAACACAAAACCATTTTCGCCTAATTTCACTTAATTTTTGGGCTTTTTGTCCCAAAAATTAATTCAAGCCGCAGACACAATTATCCAATATTTTCTCCCCGGCTTGCATCCCAGCAGTAATAATTAGTAATTACCCTCGGTCACGATACAAATTTCAGCTAGAGTTGATATACGAGAACACGTAAATACGTAAAGACGTATTTCATATGCTGATACATACCTAAGAAAACAATTGCTTATATCCAAATGAGGTCTCGGGTAACGCACACACACATTACGAAAGAACACATAGAAAGATTTCACTGGAGCAGGAAGTCTCGATCCGCCACTCTCCGCAGTGAAGAGACTCCTTATTTAACACTTCGTTTGGGTGAGAATCCATTCATATATACAAATGTATCTGACCATAAACTGATAAATGATACAATAACAAAAAAAAAAAACAAAAATTGGAAACAACAACGACAACATGAGAAGCATCGAAGGCAAGAGAAAGAAAGAAAGAAATTGTTCAAGGGTGAATGCATCTGATAATTGGTGTCTCAAATGCCCCTTACCGCAAAACAAAATGCTTATTAATTTCGACCGAATTGGAGTTAAAGAAAGAAAACCACGCGAAGGGAAGGAGAAAGCTCAAGAACTCGAGCATGTCGGGTGACTCCCTGGATGAAAGCCAGAGGCCAAGTGTTATACGTGGTATACTATTTGGATCTTTCCTCGTTTTGCCCAACTGAATATCTAGGGATGTGTGTGCGCTACAAGTTAATTGTAGTGCTTCGTACGCTATCACAAATGTGTGAAAGTTGGTACTCGCACACTGAAGGATTCACATGGATGGATGATAGATGTCCCTGCCATCGGCAGTGTGTCCACCATGTGGAAATTGCATGATTGTATCCTTTTCCACATTCGGTGTTCTGATATTAATTCAGATGTGTGCGGAGAGTGAGATTATGCGTACGCCGCGATAAAAATAGAAGCAGAATATGAGAAGATCTCTTCTTCTGGCCACATTTATAATTTCAATCACAACAATGTGATTTGTATGGATTTGTAAACAGATTTGTATGACCAAAATTAATTGAATTGATATTGAAGTGGACATGTGTAACGTATTTGACTTTTCAAGTTCGGGTATTATATATAACTCCATTCAACTACGGACTTTTCTAGACATGTCATCTGCTTTGCCAGCTTATGCGATTCTCACATTTATTATCCATTTGATACTTGGGGCTTTATATAATTGAGAAGAGCGCAGGGGAAAATACTCAATCATGCCCGCCCCGATGTCGCAACTGGCCATTGTTCTTCTTGTCCTAAAGAACGGGGGTTTTTCCTTGGTAAGTCCAATGTATGACGTCTACGTTGGTGATTGCCTCGGTTGTGAAAAATATTTTTATACATGCGATTTATACATATGAGAGGGAGACGACAATTATAATTGTTATTCTTTCATTGTGAGCTAATAATCTGAAAATTTGGTATTTATTTGATACTAATTTAAAGAAGTGATGCCGCCTTAGATACCTCGACCACTACTGCTGCATGTTTCAAAACTTCTTAATCACCAATTTGTCACACATTATAGAAAGTTTTTTGCTTCTCCATTGTGCCATTTTTTCCTACATGTGCACATACCTGAAGATTTGAAAGTTTTGGGAAGTGGAGACAACAAAAACTTTACTTCTTCTTGTACGCAACTGGCTTATTTTCTAATTTTGTTATGATTTTCATCTTTATGAGATAAAATACTCAAATTTGATAGATACTATTTCAAGTTTTTAAATCTACGCTGCGAGACAAAGGAAAAATCTGTTAGCGGTTATGGTTACAAATATATTTGAGTATGAAAAACAACAACTTTATTTTCCACCTCACTTTTTTTCGTTTTTGAGCTGCGGGAGCTGCGGGTCCCGCAGAAAATAGTTATGACCAATCCAAATTTTGTAAACAGGCTTAATAAATGCAAAAATGAATGGTGAACTCATTCTTCCCATTTTCTCTCGAAACTTTGCTAATAAAAGTAAATATTTATTAGCGTTGTTGTTTAACAGAAGTCTACAATTTGTACAATAATTAAATTTCGTTTGTTTGAATTCATTGTATTTGGGTTTGTAACAGTAATTCAATGTATTGTGTGCAGTGTATTTTTGTAGGCTTGTCTGTTATTATCGATTTTGACTGATCGACATGTGGATCGTTCTATATTATCATTTGCAGAAAGAGATAACTGAATTTGAAGCTCATCTAATTTTGTATAAATTAAAAATTTGCCTTGAAACTGGTTGTTGAATCGTTTTGCATTTGAGGTAATAATACAAGTACATTACAGGATATGGAAGGATAAATTCTGATCCGCTTGGAAGACTAAATCAACATAATATCTGACTTTATCATTTCAGAAGTCTTTTTAGATAATTTGTGGTGGTTTAGAAGGCATATCTAAAACAACACTTAAAACTATATTTAGTTTTAACATTTATCATTTTACCAAATACGAGGTGTGATCAAAAAATAAGTCGAATTTTCAAATTTCGCGGGTTACGTACGTCCGACTTTCGATTATTTTTTGTATTATTACTATTATTATTAGATTATTATTCGAATTGTCTTTATGAAGTAATGTTGAATGGAAAATATACGTTTTCATGTCGAAAATGTGTGCGATTGTTATGAAAAACATTGCTAGTAGTAAAAACAAACATGGAAATTTTTTCAAATTTTATATCGCAGAAAACTTTCAAAATATTACAACTAACAGCACGAAAGAGTCAAAATGGTATATATATATACATATACATATATAAATATATATATAGTGTTGCGCAAAACAAAAGCAACAAAATGTACTCCAGACTATAAATATATAATTTTCATAAAAACAAAATATTTAAAACAAAGCTTACCATTTATTTTCACAGAGGTATTATTAAGCCATAAAACCAATACATTACAACAACAACAATTGCGTTTAAAAGAAATATGAAAAAATGTACAGCAGAGTCAGAATTCACTTGCGCAACAAAGTAGAGAAAGAAAAGAAAGAAGAGAATAGGTTTAAAAAGAATGCGATCTAGCGGTACTTTTACAATGTTTTTGAGAAGCTGCCGTAAAATACTTTCAATTTGTGCAATATTTGATTCAGTTTGTCAACGATCTTTGCATATTAACGACGTTAAGAACATGGCGAGGGAAAAGTTTGGAGACAAATTAAAAAGTGAAATAATTAATGGCTTTTTAGGTGGTATGAAGCAAGCAGAGATAGCAAAAAAATTTAAAATTAATAGATCCTGCATTTGCCGGTTGATAAAGAAGTATCGACAGACAGGAGAAATGAAAACCAAACATTTAGGTGGAAGACCTGGAAAAACTTCAACTCGGACAGACCGTGAAATTGTTAAGATGATAAAGAAATATCCTTTTTTTTCGTCAAAAACAATTGTAACACAGAGGACAACATCTTAAAACCAAGAACATCCTCGTCACTGCAAAGCGTGGTGGTGGAAATATAATAGTGTGGACATGCTTTTCGGCTTAATGACCTGGTCCATTTTATAAAATATGGAATAATGAACGGTGAGGGATATCGAGGCATACTACAACACCAAATGCTACCCCATGCAGAGTGGAATGTGCCACTTCGATGGGTGTTTCAACATGATAACGATCCGAAACACACATCGAAAGTGGCAAAAGGGTGGCTAACAAACAATAGGATTCAAACTCTTGATTGGCCGGCACAATCACCTGATTTGAATCCTATTGAAAACCTTTTTGGCATCCTTAAAAGGAGAGTGGCAGGACATCGGTTTTCCAACAAAGAGGAGCTATTCAACAAGTTGAAAACTGAGTGGGAAAACCTTCCGGAGGATTGTTTTTATTCATTAGTTGCCTCGATGCCAAAAAGGTGCAAAGATGTTATTAAAAACAAGGGCGGATACACAAAATATTGATTTTGTTTTGCTTGTTTTGCGCAAGTGAATTCCGACTCTGCTGTACATTTTTTTTATATTTCTTTTAAACGCAATTGTTGTTGTTGTTGTAATGTATTGGTTTTATAGCTTAATAATACCTCTGTGAAAATAAATGGTAAGCTTTGTTTTAAATATTTTGTTTTTATGAAAATTATATATTTGTAGTCTGGAGTACATTTTATGCTTTTGTTTTGCGCAACACTGTATATATATATATATATATATATATATATACACCATGATATATATATACAAGACTAGACCTAGTTCATATTATACAATAAAGTATGTAATCTGAAATAATGAAATTAGTATTGAAAAAGTGGTAATTATAACCATATTCGAAATCGTGTGGAAAACGCATTCTCCAGACTATTTCAAAATATCGCAATTCAGTCATTAATTTTTAATGAATTTTAATGAATTTATTTATTGGCTTTAATATATGACCAAAGTCGTCCAAATGATGTAATGTTCTAATCTATTCAAAACCGTACTGATGGATGCGAAATTTTTTTTCGAGATATCGCAAGTCTCAATTGAAATTAGGAACATTTCGAAAAACTATCCGCAAAATGCGACCTATAACTTTGCGAGCTATATATGTGAAACTGTTACCAAACTATGTGAAAAACGGCTAAATCCAAAAATGCCCTTTCTGAAGGAACAAACATACAGTTTCGTAATTATCACGGAATTTGTTAGTTTTTCCATTCACTACACTTGGCAGAATTACACGATTTTAAAGTAAATGCCTTAGTTTAATAGCTGCGTAATTGATCCAAGAATATTTATAATCGTTTCTGATAAGTTTGTCATCTCGTTCCTTTTTATTAAAATAATTGTAATTGTCAAAAATTTTACAAACTGTTGTAAACATCTGCATTAATAAATTTGTTCATTAAAGTTTAATATGAACATTCTTCTTAGTCACGCTGCTACTAAAATCATGAATTTTACTTTAATATCGCATAATTTTTTGAGACATTTCTCGAATAATGACAAGTGACGTTACGTTTATGCTAATACCGGGTTGTCCATTTTTCGGTTTCAAAGCTAAAGTTAAATAAAACACACATAAAGCTGCGATTTCGATGATTTTATGTCATTATAACGCTTAAGCTGGGATCCCACTATCGGCGCAATGTACCGATTTTTGTAAAATTCAATAGGCCGATAGTGGGAACGCACAACATTTGTCAAAATGGGACAATCTGTGCCGAAATCGTGCTGACTAAAAATAATGAAATGCAACCCTGTTGCACCGATAATGTGAACACTCTGTACATAAAGTGGAACAATAAAATTGTTAAAAATGCGACGATTTTTATCGGCCACTTGCACACCGATCAAAGTTAACAATTAGCGCCGATTTTTAAGAACAACACTGTTTGTAAACACAAGAAAAGCGGAAGAAGCACAAAAAAGAAAATTTAAACTGAATACGCGTAGTCACAAAAAAAATCATTAAAAATGTATTCAGACTACGAAATTTTAGAAGGCGAAACAAGTTTTGAAGAATTGTCTACATCAAACCCGGAAAACAAAAGGAAAAGGCCACGAGTACTATTGTACTATTTTTTTGCTTACCTTTTTTATTACACCGCTTTAATGCTATAAAATAAGAAATTGATTTTCAATTTTGTAAATCAATCAGCGAAGACATGTAAACAAAAAACATATGATTCAATTTCTCAAAAAGTGCGCTGATAGTGTGACCACGTTTTGCAGATTATGCACAAATTTTTCTTCCGGCCGACATGTACCGAAAACAAATAGCACAATATGCGATGATAATGTGACTGCTCAAAAAGTAATTGCCCAAATCCTTGTCAAACGCACCGATGTAGCACAATAAAAATCGGTACATATTGTGCTATGTGCGCCGATAGTGGGATCTAAGCTTTAGACGTTGCGATTATGTACAAAATACGATGTTGTTTAAATGACCGCCTCTGGCTTAGTTGCTGCAGTGAATTGTTGGTTTTCAGAAGCTCCAACGTTTGGCGATTATCAGCGTAAACACGGTGTCTGGCCAATTGGTGGCCAATTGACGTCGCCTAAATGTGAAATTACGCTTCGGTCGTGTTCATAATCTTCAATTTAAGGCCAAAAAATAGTAGGTTATCATGCGGTCGTAGCTTACTGAATTGAAATTCGAATTATACGTGCACTTTCACTAACAGAAGCGATATTTTAAAGCAGTGCGTACATAGCGATGATGCCCAGGTCTGACCACATCTGTAACGCTTCCAGTCAGTTCAAAATTTTATATAATCGTTCCAATTCTTTGCACTGTACGTCGATTATGACGACCATAATCACAACGTAATGCACGAAAAGAGCCCACGTTTTGTAGTAAATTTTACCGAATTTTATGCGCTCTTCGGATCTTAAGCGATCCGTATTCGGAAATGCAAATCTTTCACCAAATAAATAACACTTCAGATGAGACGTATTTAACAGCTGACAGCCTTGAAAGACCGGCGGTTTTGAAACTACTAAGTGGATAACGCTGCGTAATTTCTTACATTTATAAGAACGTCACTTAGCTTGGGAGGTTTTAGCTAATTATTACACTGATTGTATTTTTGTCACCGCATATTTAATGTTTCGTTCCGAAACTTGAACCTAAGTCCGTATTTTAATTTTTTTTTTGTATTTCTCAAATTATCTAAAAACTCTTAGATAAACATTTTGGCGACCGGACGAAACTTAAATTCGGCAAATAAAAAATTCTGAGTACTGTGACCGTAGTCGTAGTCGGTACAGTCATCGTCGGGTTTTTGCGGTTTAAACCTCATTGACCCGGAAACTGCGACGATTATCACTAACATCATCTCGAATCAAAGGAACAAATTGAAATTGCAACTTATGTTTAAAGGAAAGTGCCATTTACCCGAGTCGCCAAGTACGATAATTGCCAATAACAAATGCAGCGTGAGGATTGTTTAGTTTTCAATAAATCACGGCAAATCGTGATATTGCAATTTATATCCACACTGTGTGGTTTTGCTCTTATTTTGTACTTATATTCAATTTTAACTTTATATCTCCCTCACAAAGGGGAAAATGCGCGATATTTGAATATAGCAACAATTTTGCAAAAAAAGAAGATAAACACGAGAATTTTACTGTCTCCCGTCGCAATTTTACTTGTCGCAATTTCATCACATTTTCTCCGCGATTTTCTGCAATTGTACAACAAATAAGTGAATTTGTTGATACGCGGAATTGTTTGTTTACTCATTATTCGTTAATTTTCCCTCCTGCTGACCGTCCTTTGTAATTATTAGGTTGATTAAATTAGCAATCAACGGCGGCAAATTTAACAGTGGGTTTAAGACACAAACCAAAGCGCACAATACGAGTATACAAATAGCTATGCCAGAGAGGAGATGTATAAATTTTCGTTTACTTGAAGAAGAAGAATAAATGTACAGATCAAACCCGGTTTTATAGTGTCACTAAACCAAATCAAGCTTAATAAATTAAATATTTTCACGGTGTTTAATTAAATCCGACGGGGAGAAAATGAATAAAATCGTTTAACAAAGGTGACTAAAAACGTTGTGTGTAATTAAAAAAAATAAAATAAAATTAAATAAAAAGCGGCGTATTTGCCAGTAGAGAAAAATTCTACTGAATATAACAGCAATGTTTTCGTTGTTGTAAATTCAATTGGCATTTCGGCCTAACATTACAAAGTGCAGTTGACAAAATAAATTTGTGTTTTATTTCAAAATGGCTGGTGGACGGAGGCATCAATCAATCACCTCTCTAGAGAACAAGCAACAAGCACAATATTTTTTTTGGATTAGACAGTCAATAAGAGATAGAACGATTTCGACCAATAATATTGAACTAGAACTCATCGAAATACTCAATTCATATAATATATAGTATACGCTTCAACGAAAAGTCTGCTTCTTGCCAAGTTGGGCAATAATAGAAAGACAAGTTTTAGTAACTCCACTATATCCTTCCCAGCTCTCCAAGTAAGACTTCCGAATATGCAGCTTCTTAAGTTTAGCGTAAGGATATTTGGAATATAAACATTTTATAGACCTTTTCAAAAATTGGGTTGGCAATAATCCAATACTGACTGACCTTGAGAAATTCAACTATTTAACATCATGTCTTTCAGATGAAGCTCTAGGAACGGTGAAGGCAAACCAAGTAATTGGAGAATATTATTCCAGGGCTCTGGCAAGTTTAAAAAGAGTTTATAACGATGCATGCCTCATATTCTTTGAAAATATTTCTAAATTAATTGAATTGCCAGAACTGTCGAAGCTTTCGTCTGAACCTTTGAGGAACATGATCGACACAGTGTCCGCAATTTATGACTCACTTTTGTCAATTGGCGACGATAAGGCCATAACTAATGCTATCATAATTCAATACGTCATGGCAAAAGTTGGACCACGAAAAACAGTTGGACTACGAAAAACTGCCTCTCTGGAATAACTGAGAAGCAGTTTTGAATAAAAGATATCAATATACTCGTATCTCAGCTAAAGAAGCCGCAGGTTCAAGGCCTAAGCCAACACAAAGGAAGAACATCGGAAATTCAAAGAAAAATAACGCCAAGGCGTTTTCTTGTCAAACAGAGACATAAAAAAGTGAAACAGAATGTTTGTTTCGTGTATCTTCACATCATTATGTATCTACTTGTCCAACAATTTTGGTAATACTGGTACAACAACGATTTGAATATATAAAAAATGTTCCAGCATACTCGTACATTAACTGATTGAAAACTTCATAACATATTGTATAATACATTGCTGTATCAATATGGCATATAGCACATAGGATGGCGGCTAGTTCTAATCTGACGCCTTTATCCATCACTTTTCTGGTGAGGAATAATTGATGCTTGCCACAGCTTTGGTTAGAGTAAAGGAAAAACGTGGTTAATATATGTACCCGAAAGCATTATTGGATTCTTTATCGCAAACTAATCTTATTACCGATTAAAATAAATTAAATAAAAATTAAAGATGGTAACCTTAAATTGATAGGACTTTATTCTACAAACCACAAAGAGTGAACATGATAACAGGAGCGATCTGTTAAGGATCGGTGGTATCGAAAAGGATCTTAATTGTCCGAAGCTTATAAAGACAGTACTGGCATGGGTTGATGGAAGATGTAACAGTTTGCACTATGTTAAATCAACTTCCTGTAACGCCAATGTAAGTGAAAGCGAAAATTCTTTGGACTCTGTTGTGCAGAGTTAAAGGAAGTTCCAAGTGCGGAAAGTGTTCTTTCAATAGAATAATAAAAATATAAGAAGCATTTCCAGAAATCAATCTGATAATTATGATCGGGCAGATTTCAAGCGGCCCTACCTTTTAAGGGTGACCCTACACTTTTGAGCCTTGGGTATAACGCTTTTATGAAGGAACATCAACGTAGAAACATGTCGGCAACATGAACTGGGACAAACCTCATTATTTCGTATACCAGCAGTGTGTGTTGCGCCCCGAAAGCTTATTAACAAAGCTTCGAATGATTTTCGATGCCTCGTGTAAAATAACATCACAACATACGGTGCAAGAAGAGATATTTTCCAGCTTCTCCGCTTTCGGATTCATAAATTCACAATGACGACTGATATTTGAAATATGTAATGCCGAATGTTAATTGAAGAGGCCGACAGAAACTTCCAGTTGATTTTACGGCGTGAAAATCAGAGTGACGATCTGCAGATATACAAACTAAACAAAGTCACATGCAGACGTTCCGCATGTGACTTTGTTTAGTTTCAGTTTAGTTTTAGTTCCGCTTCATTTTTGGCTATAAGATGCCTGTTTCATTTACGTTATTTGCGCAAGGACGACGATCTTTTGACAGGAGCAGATTCACTGGAAGAAATTCAGGAACTTAAATCTGAAGTTTCCCAAATTTTGCCTTCGGCAAGTTTTAATCTGACAAAGCTACGAGGAGATATACAAACATATATTACCGGTCATTTCAAGACTTTTTGATCACCTAGGACTACTGCGCCCAGTGGTAACTAAGCCTAAATTTGTAATACAAGAACTTTGGCCTCAAAAGCTGGACTGGGGTGCATCAATGCCAATTCATTTGCACGTTTCGTGGAAAATTAAAATAGCGAACGGCTGTTATATTTACGTGAGAAGCGTAATATTTAAAATACCATACTGTCAATTACGTCTCGCAATTTATCTAAACACTCTTAGATAAACACTGCTCCTTAGTGTATGTTTTTTTTTGTGAAATTGCGATTGTCGCAAAATCAGTTATTAAATCCGATGGTTTTACCATATTATGCTTTCAGATGTAATTGGGTTAAATTATTGTCTTATTTGTTGCCTTCGCGAACTTGAATGTTTACATTTTCATGATCTTCCATGTTAGAATCCATGACACCATTTGATTTCAGACGGCTATGCAATTTATGTCCCCTTTTTTTCTTGTTTGTATCTTAAAAGAACGAAATTCAAAATATCTTCTAGTATTGCGCGAATACGACCTAAGAGGAACGCACTGATGGTTCTGTTTTTGGACTGTTTCATTTTTGACTCCTTTATTCCCCTTTCAATCTCTAAAAATTGAATTTTCGAAAATTTCTCCATACCTTAATCTAGGAATCTACATTCGAAATTTTATGACGTTCACTTCAACTGTTTTTCCAGACCAGTGGAGCAATTTTGTGGTAACTGTTTGATTTGCTTAATGTAGGATTCTGAAAAATGCCCATTTATCACGTCCTGCTTGACGATTCAGGTTTTATCCTTTTTTGCTTGGTGATAGTATTAATTTTTCCCCCTGTTTTTTTTATCTACCCTTTGAAAGTGAAAATTTCGAAAAATGCTCCCTGTGAGCGAGACTACACTATAAAAGCAAAGTATTCAATAGTATAAAATTTATTTTAGCTTCTGCAAATTGACATGAGCAACGGTGTTGTTTTATTTATACTTAAATCTAAGAATTGCATTACATCTTTCCTTGTCGCGCATATATTGTGGGAGAAGAATGTGCACCATAATATTAATGACCTTGACTTCGATCCTTTGTGTTACTTGATGATACCATTTTCCTCTCTTGCCTATCAGTTTTATCCGGTAAATGTATAAATTCTGAAAAACAGGTTGGTGCCGTTTGCCTATATTGTGAATGGATATTCTAAATTATGTCACTGTACCTTCAATCGTTTGCTCTGAAAATTTATAAATTTACATTCGTACTTAGCGCATATTCAAGGGCGACAAACGCACTAATTTTCGTGATTCTGAGGTTACTCTTTTACCTTATACCTAAAAGCTCTGGAAGGGGAATATGGACACCAATTTCCATAATTCTGGCTCTGCTCGTTAGAGCTGGGCAAAGGTATCAGTTCTGCTCCTTATTACGCCATTTGTATCCCTAAAAGTTGTATCCCTGTCGCAAATTTACTTTATGATTGGTATATATTTTCAATTTTCATGATTCCAACTTTAGTCCTTCTATCTGGGCGTTGATCAGTTCGTCTGTAACGCAACTTTTTTACATATATTTTTATATCTGTAATGTTCTAAATTGCAGACAAATTGTGCACAGTTGACTAATAGAGTGTAGGAATCAACCTCCAAAAATTGTACACAACTCACAGTTGAAATCGCGCCATAAAAGCATTTGCATCCTAACACGACTTTATCATGTTTCTACATATAAGAATAAACATTCAGTGAAATTGAAAAAACACAATGATGGGTGTCAAGGCAAGTTAATATGAGGGCGGTATCAAAACTAGCCGACCTGACGTAGATGGTGCTAGTAGTTGGAAAAAAATTATTTTGGAGAAAAACGGCAACCTTATAAACCATAGTCGTATAAAACATTATAAAACAGTAAGACAGTATTTCCATTTAAGCCATCAAAAAAGTTAGTGAATTTGCAAACCTGGAAAAAATTGGTCACCGTTAAGTAATTCAATATTTCCATTTGAAAGGTCTGAGTCCAAATAATATAAAAGCCGATCTAGATTCTACTCTGGGGAGTAGAATTTAGCGGACTTCTTCGTTTACGACTGTAAAATATTGCAAACGGAGTCGTACAAGCTACCAAGGCGAACACCGTAATGGTCGACCAATTGAAATGTCCACACCAGACACGGTTAAGAAAATCAACAAAATGGTATTGGGTGATCGTTGGCCGAAGGTGAGTGAGATAGCTGAAATGATATGCATTTCAAAAATTGATATACGTCGTGTACTGATAGAAGATTTGAAGAAGAGAAAGCTGTGCACAAGATGGGTGCCGCACTTGCTTTCAATAGAGCAAAAACAGCGTCGCGAAGATGTAATATTTTTATTGATTATCTCCAGAAAAGAAAAACCATCAACGGCGAATATTATGCTAATTTATTGCAGAATATTGAAATTATGAAAAAAGGGCGCATTGGCAAAAAGTAAGGTGTTGTTTCATCAAGACAATGCTTGAGGTTAAACATATACTATTGCGATGATTGATGATTGCTTCATCATGCACCTTTTTTGCCATATTAATCTTCTTCGGACTACTTTCTATATTCGAACTTAAAAATGGATTGATGGTAAAACATTCGCTAACAATGAAGAGGTGGAATCTGCAGTTGCGGTCTTACTACTAAAAGGGTATAGAAGCTATTGAATATCACTGGGAAGTGATATCGCGTATCGAGCTAAAATAAGGTTATGTTGAAAAATAAAGACAAATTCTCACATTTTTGTGTCTTCTTTGTTAGGTCGGCTAATTTTGGGAACACCCTCGTATTGCCCTTTCAAAATTTGAACTGAGTTTGCAATTTAAGTTATTAGTGAATTTGTGATTGATGTGTAATACGAGAAGTGTAACGAATTGAAAGAAAAATGTTGGGTCCAGGTATCTTAAGGCGACACTGATTATGATTGAACCATGTCATTCTGTCATTTGCAGGACGTGATAAATTGGGTAAGTCTTTGTTGATCCTAATAAAAGTCTATTAAAGTTCGTGTCCTTTTAAGCCGGACAAATTATCGAACTCTTTCTGGAAGTCTTGGGGCTAACTCCACTATTCTTAAGAGACATGCATACATTACCAGTAATAAGAAAATATCAAATTTCTATGACACCTGTATTTTTAAAAACGTGGGTAAATTTGAAGAAAATGAATACTTAGATAAACATTCATTTTAAGAAATCCGTTTAGAAGAACTACAAAAAAATTAACTGCAGCTTTTTATATTATTCATTGTGACTCTAACAGCGTTTTTACAAATCGAGAGTTTCTATTTAAAAACAAAACACAAATTAGATCACAATTAGATTATGTTAAGAAATCGTCTGAAAAGCTCAAATACAACACACCAGCAGGTAAGAATAACGATAATTTTGAAAATATTCACAAGTGCAGTGTTTCGAATAAATCACAAAACTTTAATGAAAAGAAAGTAGATAATTCCAAAATAATCATAAGTCATAAAGTCCCATCATCACTACGGGATAGGTGATTGGTGGAAAGTCTTGGACGTGGTAGTATTAGTATTATACGAGGTGTGTTCAAAAAATAAGGTGAACTTTCATTTTTCTCAAAAACTATTTAATCATCAATTTCTATTTTATCTCCTTCAAAGTAGTCCCCCTCAGATATAATACAATTATGACATCGTTTATCCCAATCCTCGAAGCAGTTCTGATATCCACTTTTTGGTGTGTTCTTGAGCTTTGTCAGCGATTCGGTTTTTATCTCCTCAATCGTCGCAAACCGCCGTCCTTTCATTTCCAAATCTGGTGAATACGGTGGCTGAGGCATGATACCGGTGTTGCTTTTGGCCAAATAATCTCTCACAACCAAAGATGAGTGAGCAGGTGCATTATCATAATGCAAAAGCCATGAATTTTTTTCCTACAATTCCGGGCGTTTTTTCGTATTGCTTCACGCAAACGGCGCATAACTTCAAGGTAATCGTATATTGTCGTAGTATTAGTTTGCGGTAAGCTAACCAGCGTTATGAAGATCCTAATAAACTTTTTGTATAAAAACAATAGAAGCAATAAAGCTTTTCCTCGACGGCGCTTCATTCCCGGACTTTGTTATTTCCCAGGAAAGTAGGCAAAATATTTCCATTTTCCAGGGTCCCCGAATACCCAGTACATTTCAAATACACATTATCGTGTCATACCAAATAACAAATTTTACAGAAAACCATGTGAGTGAAATAAAAGCGAAAAAGTAGAATATAGAAATAGGATAAATATATTGAAATAAATACGAGTATATAATGGTATGAGCTAATATAGCTTGTTAACTAACAGACGATACTAAATATTCCAAACTTATTTACAAATAAACCTATTTGTGTTAAAAATGTCTAACTGTTGCCATGTGATACCACTTACATCCGTTTTAGAAATGTGATTTAGAAAAGTATGAATAAAATTTCTCAGGAAAACCTTGCAATGGCATTTATAATTTTTGAGACGTCGGGTGAATTTTGCACACATGCGCAAAAAAAGTTTGGAAATTTCTTTATGTATGCAAGTAATTAATATTTGTAATTTTAAATTTCGGAAGCATGAATAGGATTTAAAAAAAAAAAATCTTTTAGATATTTTTAAATTAAAATTAATAAGTTCTAAAAATGTATAGTAGTTCTGTTAGCTATAATTCTGAGCGAATATTCACATCAATAGTGAAACAAATAACATATTCTTATAGAAAAGGCGCTATTGCGAGTTTGATGAGATACTGGAGCAAAAGTGACCGGATTAAGTTCATTTTGTGGCTGAATTCAGTATAACTGTTTGAGGAATGTGAAGTTGAGAACTGGCAGGTTCAGTCGATCATTTGTATGGCGGGTCCATTTTCATTCTCAGAGCTTAGTTCCAAACCTGATTGAATTTAGTGCAACAAAACGAAAGATATGAACTCAAAATCTTAGGTTGCAGAAACGTTAAGAGCTGTAGAGAAATGAATGAATTTCGGAAAATCAACCAATTTAAAGGGTGTTACGTTATATAGCCTATTTACAATCTTCGCCTATAATGTGGCAAAATATTAGACTGTGTCAAGAAGTTTCGCATAGATCTACAGTAGTTATCGTATTTACAAGCCGGCCAGATAGATGGGCATCGCTCAATTGACTTTAAAATTCCTAAAATACATTTGGTCAAAGGGTTCGTGGTATTTTAAACATTTTCCGGTAGTGTGATATTCTTGGCTGTATCGAATTATATACGAGTATACCTTCACTTCTCCAAGCGAAGGTATAAAGATAACATAAGCAAATATTACACAAAAGTTAAGCGAACTTCACATAGGAAGTTCGTAATAAATCTGTAATATTTTATGCAAATATTCCGAACAGAATTGAAATTTTCTTGATATTTTGAAAAAAAAAAAAAAAAATGAAATGGCTTAAGCAATTATTTGCATTATTCTAATCAACCGAAACCTCGGGAATTTTTTACTAAAGACTATGGGCGATACGTCGACGGTATTTTCAAAGTAAATTCAGAGATTTCTATGTCTGTTTCTTTATCATCTGCGACTCGTTTCACCGAAATAATTTTCGGGATACTGCTTTCGTGCCAGTATTTTATTTACATATATATTTATACCTTCAAAAGGAGGAAATGAGGGTAAATATCATTTGACACTGCCAAAAATCTAAAACTCAGAAGGATGCATTAAAAGTACCAATAGTTTTTTAATCGAAGAAATACAAAATTAACTGTATGAAAAAAAGTTAAGTTTTATTTCTATTTAAGTATTTTTCCTTCAAATGTGTTCTTCAAATTTTATTCGTTTTTGTAGCAATACAAAAATACGTTAGATGAAGTTATATGTAAATCAGTTCTCCTGACTGAAATTTATGTACTGGTTTTTAGTTTGTTTGAAACTTTTTTTTTAAATGTATGAACATGAAGGAAAGACCTATTTAAACTTGCATAAAAAAAACCTAATTTTATTTGGTTGTTGGGAAAGTTCGTTCGGTTAATTCGTTAGTTCACCATACGTCACTTCTCATGACGTAGAGTTCCCTCTGTTTACTATTGTTTATTTGAGTTCTCGTTCTAGTCGTAAGTGGTTATAGAGTTTTAAAAAAAAGTTTTAAAAAGCGGACAAAATGAACAAAAAAGAGCGTTTTAGGCATATTGTGATGTATTATTTCCGAAAAGAAAAAACCGCTGCTGAAGCCAGCCGAAAAATAAAGTCTGTTTATGAAGAAAACGGATCAAATCAAAGAACTTGCCAGAAATGGTTTGAAAGATTTTCTACGAGCGACTTTTCCGTGACGGACGTTCCCAGATCAGGATGACCAAAACAAATTGTTTCCGAGGAGATGAGATATTTAATTATTGTTAATCCCCGTGCAACAGTTAGGGAAATAGCTGAAATAATCAAAGAAATCATCTCAACCGTTCACGGGGTCATGAAAGAAATTGGATTTGTGAGCAACCTCGATGTGTGGGTACCTCACTCTCTCACCGATGCCCCACACTGCCTTGCGGACCCATTAGAAACTGTCAGAGCTGGGGTGGCAAGTTTTACCTCACTTATTATACACCCCAGACCTCACCTCGTCCGACAGTTTGAGCAATCACTTAAAGGATCTGAATTTTTATAGCGACGAAGAAGTGAAAAGGCGAATTTTATGGGAGAGGAATTAAAATGCTCCCAGCGAGATGGAAGAAGTTATTAAAAAGGGGGATACAATAGATTAAAATAATTGTTTTTTTTTTTTTTTGTTGTATATAAATTTGTAAATAAATTTCTTTTAAAACCCGAACGAACTTTCCAAACCACCCGATACTAAATATTTATGGAATTAATGTTACATAAAACATGAATTAACATCCAGTACAGAAATGGCAGTCAGTTCAACCAATTTGTAAAATTAAGGACTTTAATACATAAAGCCAAAGATCCGAAATATTTAATTATATTTTTCTCTCAGTTTAAGTCACACTAAAACTATTTAAAAATGTTTATAGTACGCTCAAGGCTTGAGCAGGAGTGACGAAATTATTTCAATTTGTAATGTGCGATCGAAAAGATGACGTCAGTTTAAGAAAGCACGTTATGCTGCACAAAATATTGAAATTTGACTGATCTCAGGCTGACTGAGTCTACATATAATGATGATGAATTATGGGCGAATACTTGGACTTGGTAAAATCGACTTTGTATACAATTTTTGATTGCTTATCGTTAATGGGAAAACATGGCCTATTAAAAACGGAAATTACACACTTTAACAGATCTATACGGGTATAAAACCGATATCTATAAAAAATCCACACAAGCAATTACTGCAATAAATGTAGTACAAATATAACCATAGATGGATATTTTCGGAATATATATTTTTATACCCGTATCAATAAGACTGTAATCGCATGGACTAACCACGCCCGTCCGGCACATGCAGTACGAAATGGTGGATTTGACAAAAATTACTTGTGCGCCTATAATTTACAATAAGTATACTCAGCCTATCTTCAATTTGGCCAATCATATTAGTTCGCTTTGCTTCATACCATTATTATTAATATAGCAGTTTGGCCCAGATTTTCCGGCACTGTCCAAAAACTCAAAATTTCTCACAAAACATTTTATGGCGTATAATTTAGAGCTTGATGAATCTAAATATAGACCAGTCTTATTATCCGCGGGATTTAAAAGCTAAAACAACCTATCTCAAGATAGCAAAATTGTCCAATGTTTTTATTAGCGCGCAAAGTGTGGATGTCTAAAAATCGTTCCTCTGACTCTTCTCGACTGAACAGCCAAATCAACATATTTCAAAATGTAATCAAATAAGATTAAAAAAACAAATTGAAATAAGTTGAAAATGTAATGAATATATTTCCAGAAATTTATAAAGTAATTTTGATAAAACTGCTAATATTATTTTAGCAATCTCAGAACAAGCCACATCTGCTAAAGATGCTTTATCAGATAGCAAAATCTGAAAAGTGATTTTCTTAATTGGAAGTACGAGTAAGTTAAGTAACTGGTTTGCTGAACGTGGACAGTTGTTGCGACAAAACATTGTATATTGATGTAAACGATTTCGTAAACGTTATGTTTAATGTTTAATATTTAATGTGTAATGTGAGAATGAAATGTCAAAATCGAAACTATTTGCACATCACTGCTTATCAATATTAGTTATTAACATTTCTTAAAATGTGTACACAAAAAGTTTTGCACCATCTCAAAGGGTTTTCTTTGTTCTCCTGTAAAGATAATGTTTTTGAGATAGGCTGTTTTGTCAGAACTGCATCGATATTTTGTGGAGCTCAACGTAACTTATTTTATATTATTTTCCCAAAAAATTCTTGTACGCCCATATTTTAAAAAATAAGATCACGAAAAATTGAACATAATTGGTCATATTCACAGAAAATTGTAAGAAGTTTATAAATAAATAGAACATTTGAAGACCTTAGCTACGGGTATTGATCTTAGGGTTCACTCTTCACAGTGTTTGACAAATATGGTCACATACAAACAAGCCTGTACTAAATTTTGGATATTAACTGATATTTTTTGCCGAAGTCGGACAGCATTCTAATCAAACTCAATTTGGTTTCCTTAATAAAAGCAAAATAAAATAATAATATAATAATTGTCTACATTGGTACAAAAACATGGTATAAAAATTATCTTACAATGAAAATGTTTTAGCGATCACTATGTGGTTTAAAGAAGGTATCGTAATAAGCATATAATGAGTAAAACAATTTTAAAATTGGACAATGATTCAAATTCTGTTCCAATTTACATTAATGTACATTAGAGACTAAAATGTTATTGATAGAAATCAGTGATTTTAAACGTGTTATTAAGTATTTACTACTAAAAAGTTTGACTAGAAAATTTCAATATTTAAAATAATTACAGGGTTGCCCATATTCGACGGACCCATCTGGCAACGCCATAACTTTTGACAGAGATGTCAGATCGCTTAATGACATACCGCGTTTGAAGCGTCAGTTCAAGCAGATTTTTACCATGGAACAATACACGCCACGCGAGCGCTCTGAAATAGTTGAAATTTACATTCAACAGAAGAAGTCAATTGTGAAAACTCAACGTGCTTTTAAAATATTAAAAAATGTGAGAAGAGCGCCTTCTAAGAACACCATTAAGCGTTTATACGAAAAAATTTCGACTTTCTAATCCGAAGAGGCCAAATAAAAGTTGACCAAGGCGATCGGCCGAGAATATCGCTGCCGTACGAGCCAGTGTTGAGAGGTCCCCAAGAACATCCCAAAAACGCCGTTCTCAGCAGTTGGGCATGGCTCGGTCCACTTTACAACGGATTATTCGCGTTGATTTGCATTTGTTCCCGTACAAAATTCAATTGACGCAAAGATTGTTGCCTGCGGACAAGCCTCGTCGATTGGAATGGGCCCAACGAGTCATCGAAATGGCCGATGATGACGAGCAATTTTGGAACAAAATTATCATGTCCGATGAAGCCCATTTCACATTGAATGGGACCGTAAATAAGCAAAATTGCCGTATTTACGCCACTGAAAATCCTCAGGAGATTCAAGAATTGTCTCTTCATGACGAAAAAGTCACAGTTTGGTGCGGCGTTAGTGCGAAAACGGTCATTGGGCCGTTTTTCTTCCAAAACAAAAATGGCCATGCTGTTACCATCAACCAGGAGCGTTATCGCGACATGATGACCAATTTTGTGATGCCAATTATTCGTCGAAAGCGTATGAGGCAGTTCTGGTTTCAACAAGACGGCGCTCCACCGCACACAAGTCGCATAACAATCGATTTTCTGAAGAATTTGTTTCCGGGCCGTTTGATGTCGAAAAGTGGTGATTTGGACTGGCCACCGCGTTCGCCCGATTTGACGCCCGCTGAATTCTTCTTGTGGGGACATTTGAAGTCAAAGGTTTACGTTAACAAGCCAAGGACCGTAGAAGAGCTCAAGGACAACATTCGTGAAGAAATAGCCGCTATTCCGGCCGAAATGTTGGCGAAAACGATGGAAAATGCTGCAAAAAGGGCACAATACGCCATCAACGCCAGAGGCGGCCATTTGAGAGATATCATATTCAAAAATTGATGTAAACAAATCTACTTGGAACAAATTAAATGAAAAGATTGCCAACCGCCAAATTTTTATTTTTTTCTTTGATTTTTTTTTAAAAAACATGGGTCCGTCGAATATGGGCAACCCTGTATTTGACTAACATGATTTTCGTGGCACAAGATTTGTATAGGCATATACGTGTATTTGAAGACACTTAGAAGAAACTTCAGCCAACTGCAGAGCGTCAAAAATACACTTAAAATAAAGTTTGAAATTTCCCAATTCGTTTCGGTTGAATAACTATTTCCGGTATAAAGGTCTAATAGAGAATATCAATTGAAGCACCCTGATATACGAGTACTTAGATGGAGGTAAAGGTTGAATATATAAAGGTTCTTGAAGCTAATGGGGATACTGAGCCTGTGTCTTTTCAAATCTTCATATATGTATAGTTTGGAACCGGTGTAGTCTCGATCAATTCAGGGCAATTGAGCGTATTAAAACTCTTGAATGATACTAATAAATAATTTCGACAAAAAATGCCGATAAGAAATGTTGGAAATAGAATAATTTCTTCCCACATCTATCAAACACCAAAGTTCGCAAATTGTAATTAATGAATAAACTATGCAATATTTAGGAAAGTGCAGAAAAAGTTGCTATATATATTTAAAATGCAATTACATCAATGGTATTTATAAACCAATTCTGATGTTTTAATGCGTGCTGAATTCGAATAAGATACCAGAAATATTGTGGAAGTATTGTATGATGAGTTAATTTTTGGCCTAAAATTATTATTAGCATTTAATATTTAAATATTATTAGTATAAATTCAACTGTGTTCTCTTTCTCCAGAAAATTTTTAAAAAACTCTACCTATATATCAGCTAAAAACGTAGTCATAAAAAGCCGAGCATTTATGCTAAGGATTTGGTTGTGCAAAATGTGGCGCAATAGGTTTCACCGCAATTATTAAGGCAACCAAAAAAAAGAAAAAGTGGCAAATTCAGTGGCACAATAATAAACCTGGAGATAAGTCGTTGCAAATGGTTATTCAGCATCCGATGCAACAGAGATTTTAAACCCGGATAATTTAATATTGGTAATATTGGTTACTGGTCATAAGCGCCATTGTAAACCAACTAGGTAAAACCTATTTTTGTAAGCCAATGAAATATCTAATAACAATTTCGCAGTGGTGTTTGAATTTGTTTTTTAATCAATTCTAACGCAGTACCTCTTGCAAAATAAAATTAGAATTGTAGTGTTGTTCAAACAAAAGCTGTGGGAATGACGATAACATGCAATTCAAACATTACTATTTAACGTAAAAAATATTAATGACTTTTTTTATTTTAATTATTTTCTGGATATGTCTTCAAATGCTCTCTTTATGTATATGTCTTTTCTCCATTTTTGCCAGTAAATTTTTTACAAAACTCCTAAAATTTGCGAAATATGTAAATGAAGAATCAGAAATAATACATTTTTATTACTTCTCCCGAAAATATGAATTTGATGCAACAAAAAAGGCTACACCGTAAAGGAAGAACTTAAAGTACAAAGTATGTTTTGACCAAATGCATTTGGTGTATTTGTTAGTTGATGGTTTTGGTAGGCACGAAGCTTTTTTTCTAGAATTTAATATTTTGTCCTCTTTCTAATCAACATAAAATAAATAAGAAATATAATAAACCAATGGTCGAAAAGTATTCATACAAACAACAAAATTAAGCTTCGTGAAAATCTCTTTTAACAACTATTCAGAAAAAAAGATTTGATGGTAACGATCTGAAATATATAATTTTGCAAACATATACTAAATATATGCAATAATAATTTAGGCGAAATATCCAGGTTTTGGCTTCAATGCCTATATATATTTGTGTTTATAACTCATATGAAGGCGGTCCCAAAACTAGTCTGACCTGCCAGCAGTTTGAAAAAAATTATTTTTGTAAAAAGTGGCAACCTTATAAAACATATGCTTTAAGATTCAAGGCGACATGTTGTTTAGTATTTTCATTCGAGCCATCAAAAGTAAACAATCAGAGTGAATTTGTAAACATGGAAAAAATTGACTACCGTTGTCTAATTCAATGTTTCCATTCGAAAGGTCTCAGTCCAACCAATATTAAAGCCGAGCTGGAGTAGTCTGCCCCTTCGTTTACAGCTGTAAAATAATGGGTAACAGAGTTTAAACGAGGCCGTACGAGCTGCCGTAGTGTTCTATCAATTAAGGTGTCCACGCCAGACGCGGTTAAGAAAATCCACAAAATAGTATTGGATTATTGTCGGCTGAAGGTGCGCCAGCTAGCTGAAATGGTAGGTATTTCGTAAAGTGCTATACATCGTGTATTGACCGAAGATTTGAAGATGGGAAAAATGTTAAAGTTGTTGGAATTTTAGGCAGCTTGACACATTTATTTTAAATTGTAGCCGGAAAAGACACTAATGTTAAATCGGACATTTTGCCTAGGATGTGCAGCTTTTTTGAAAAAAACAGTACACATTGTTTTTGTAATACCAAGAAGACTCTCCAAAAATTCATGATAAAATTGATAATTTAAGAGGAGTACTTCAGTTATGACGAATATAGTATTTTGTGGCTTAAGGTCATTTGAGTGATTAGTAAGAATCTCAGAAAGGATGTTTCAATTCTAGACTACGAGTTGAGAAAACTTTACCACTGGCACGTATGAATTGAAATTCCGATGTTTAAAACAGGCCTGGACCTAATTTCACTTTATACAATTGTATGGATGGGAGCATACGATTTAAAAAGAATGTTTTGTAGTCAAAATTTGCAAATTGTTATTGAACCGATAACGGCAATATTGTTCGCTACACGAATGCAAAAGAAACCGCAACCGATATAAATTTCCGTTCATTTGCATTTGTGGATAATTTATTCTTGAAATTAAATTAAAATTAGTTTTTAACTAAAATTGTTGGTCTTACAAGTTTTTTGCAATATAAGATACAAAAACGGTAACCAAATAATTTTTAATGACAATATGGATGCATAAAATATTGTAGTTTAAAATATTGTTGCTTTGATAAATTAACGTATGATAGCCAACGAAGTTATGGTGACATACGAGTATATTAATCTTTAAGTATGAGGTGTGATAGAAAAAAACGGGTTTTTTTCAAATTTCGTGAGTTACGTACGTTCGATTTTCGCATTTTTTTCTGATATGTTGGTACACATGTCTGTTATATTTTTTGACAACATTAGCCATTTTCGATTGTCAGTTTGTTTTTGACAGATAAAAAGGTAAATCGTGTTCTAGTGCACTCTTCGAATTTTTACTATTCGAAAAAATGGATCAATGAAACTATATTAAGTTTTGGGTAAAAAAATGAAATTAAATGTGCAAGGAAATTTGAAATGTTGACTGTGGCGTTTGGCGAGTTTACTATGAGCAGAACACAAGTTCAATTGTGGTATAACCGGTTTAAGGAAGGCCGAGAAGATGTCAATGACGATGCTTGTCCTGGTCGCCCGAGCACGTCAAGTTCGGTCTAATGTGGAGGTCTTGCTCACTGTTTTTTTCGCTTGCAATGGCGTGGTGTATCATGAATTCTTGCCACAAGGTCGTACGGTCAATAAGGAATACTACCTTGAAGTTATGCGCCGTTTGCGCGAAGCAATTCGTCAAAAACGCGCAGAATTTTGGAAAAACCAATTATGGTTTTTGCACCATGATATCGTACCCGCTCACATATCGATGCTTGTGCGTGAGTTTTTGGTCAAAAACAAAAGCGCTATCATGCCTCAACCACCGTATTCAACGGGCTTGGCCCCCGCTGACTTTTTTCTCTTCCCAAAACTGAAGACTCCGATGAAAGGAAAGAGTTTTGCTACGATTGTGGAGATAAAAGAAAAATCGGAACAGGAGCTGTTGGCGATATCAAAAAGCGCGTTCTAGAAGTAAGGGAGACTACTTTAAAGGAAATACGACATAAATTTTTGAAAAAAATTGAAAATAACGGTTATTTCTTGATCACACCTCTATATGGATGGGTTGATTTATATAACTTTTGTGATATGTATTATACAGGGATCCAGTCGATTTTTTTTTTCAAATGTTATCAAGTATAACAATGCAATGCAACTGACAATTTAAATAATTACGGTTTTCGAATTTGGGATTACATTAGAAAAATTAAATTTCGATAAATCGAGGTGCAGAATTAAATAGCCTTCATTCCCATCCCTAAAACTTAATTCATTAAACGTATGATGTGGGACATATTTAGCGAATTCAGCACATTAATTTATGAAAGCCATTAAGCTAAGAGCACGTGGAAGGAACGCGAAAAATTCTACGCAAACCATTTCACAATTTTTGAATCCAGTGTTTTATCTACATAATAAAAAATTTATCTTAACATTTAATAGTAAAGTACAATGACTCCTCAAAGAAATGGGAAGTTTTTGGTTTGAAATGAATTGGAATGTTTTAGATTGTGAATTGGACATATCACGTGAATGGTACAATTGCATCAAATTTCTAGAAGTTTGACAAATTATTTGATAGCCAAAGATTCCTACAATTTTACAATTTGCAACAGATATTAATAAAACAAAATAAAGTGCCCAAAAGGTTTAGTTCACAACAAATAAGACGGCTGTACGCCGGAATCATGCGAACGATGGCTTCGCGTACTAACCAACGCGCCACAGTCGATCCTCTGTATAACTATGAAATATGCGGCTTCTTTTCACCTGTTTTTCTTGTACTCACTTCAATCTAGGACATGCGCGCTTTTTGGTGGAGTAACTTGACGTTTTGTAAGTTCACTTGAAATTAAATCATTACGATGTGCGTTCCATTGACCCGAAGTTTGCTTATCGAATGACGAGAATTATTAATTTTGAGGAATTGGTAGAAGAAAAAAATACTAAAAGTTGCAGCAATCGACATTAATCTAGGTTTTTAGGGTTAGTTTTTACGGTGCCATACCACCGCAAACATAATGTTGTGCATTCCGCACCAATGTTGTGCATTCCGCACCAATGTTGTGCATTCCGCACCAATGT
>JAHXMU010000577.1:432402-464109 GCA_019455685.1 Philornis downsi
CCAATGTTGTGCATTCCGCACCAATGTTGTGCATTCCGCACCAATGTAAGACAAATTTTCGGAAATTTCGGGCATGAAGCGTGTGGCAGTTCGTTCCAAAATTGCTAAATCTTGACCAAAAACAATGTCGCTTGAGCATCGTTCAGCAATTGTTGAATGACGTCAACGATGATCCAGATTTTACCTTGAAGTTATGCGCCGTTTGTTAGAAGCAATACGGAAAAAACTTCCGGAATTGTGGAAAAAAATTCATAGCTTTTGCATCATGATAATGTACCTGCTTACTCATCTTCGCCGTTAACATGCCTCAGCCACCGTATTCACCAGATTTGGCTCCCTGCAATTTCTTACTGCTTCCAAGATTGAAGATACCCATGAAAGGACGACGTTTTGCGACGATTGAGGAGATAAAAACCAAATCACGGTTCGAGGATTGGGAAAAAAACGCTGGCACAAGTGTAATATATCTGAGAGAGACTACTTTAAAGTAGATAAACAAGAAATTGGTGAATAAATAAATATTTTTTGAGAAAAATGAAAATTCACCTTATTTTTTGAACATACCTCGTATGACCATACATTTTAGTATTTTTACTTAGATCACAAGGATGCGATGCTTCGTTTAAAACTTATTTAATTTTGGTATATCATTAGTAGTAAAAAAAATACTATTTATACTATTTCCCCTGCTCACCTCTTCTCTTTTAGCATCGTAATTTTACTATTATGGTACCATTGCAAAGGACTCAATGTCTGCTTTTGAACGATACCTATAAAATAATTATTATTTAAAAATGACTAAAAAATGTATATTAATATTTATTTTATTTCTTTCTCATTTAAATCTTAACCAATTCAATAGGAAGAGGATATCGCATTGCATTATACGAGACGGTTCCAAAAGTAGCCGACCTAACAAAGAAGACACAAAAAAATAGGGGAAAATCATCTTTATTTTTCAACATAATCTCGTTTTGGCTCGATTCACTTTTTCCAGCGATATTCAATAGTTTCTATACCCTGTTTATGGTATGAACTGTCAAACTTCTTAAAATAACCATCAACCGCAGATTTCACCTCTTCATTGTTGGCAAATCTTTTACTACCGAGCCATTTTTTTCACGTTTGAAAACAGAAAATAGTCCCAGGGAGCTAATCTGGCAAATAAGATGCGTGATGATGTAACTCGAATTTTAATTAGTTAAGTAATGGCCATCGCAATAGTGGGCGTTTGAACTGGAGCATTGTCTCGATGAAACAACACTTTACCTGCAGATGAAACCGTCTTCGCCCTCTTTGGGCACGATTCTCCCATTCTAGTTCACTGCTTTGACTGTTCCTTTCACTGATGTCTCAGGTGTGAAATGGTGGACCCAAGCCTCATCCATGGTCATAAATCGACACTAAAATTCGGCTTTATTGCGGTGAAATATCGCCAAACAATCAACTGAAACATCATCACTACGCTGTTTTTGATCTATTGAAAGCAAGTTCGGCGCCCATCTTACAGCACAGCTTACACATCTTCAAATCTTCGCTCCATATGCGACGTATAGCACGCACCTTCAGCCGACGATCATCCAACACCATTTGCTGGATTTTCATAGCAGTGTCTGGCGCGGACACCTCAATTGGTCGACCATTACGGTGTTCGACTTGGGAAATCGCACGGCCTCATTTAAACTGTGTTACCCAATATTTCACTGTAGTAAATGGAGGAGCAGACTCCTCCAGAGTAGAATCTAGGTCGGCTTTAATATTGTTTGGACTGATACGTTTCAAATGGAGATATTGAATTACGTAACGGTGATCAATTTCTTCCATGTTTACAAATTCTCTGAGATCGTTTACATTTGTTGGTTCAAATAACGATACTAAACTACGTGGCACCTTAAAACTTAAAACATATGTTTTATAAGGTTGCCACTTTTTACCAAAATAATTGTTTTCACAATACTGGCACTGTTTATATATTAGTTCGGCTAGTTTTGGGACAGCCCTAGTACCAATATATTGTTGTTACGCAGCTGGATATCTTTTATAAAATTTGTTTGTTTGCACTGATTTTAAACACTCGATTTTGGCGAAACATTGAAAATTCCACATTTTCGCTAAATGTATTTTGTAAGCTTTTTTCCTTTTTTGGGACAGATTTGTACCAAAGCTATTAAAAAGATTGAATATATCCTAATGTATGTTGAATACATACTATGAATCAAACACTCATCCCTAACATTTGAACATAAATCCAAGCTGATCGGCAAAGCAAAATCTAGGTGTGAATAGTGGCAGATACGACCGCTTCTCAGCATGGGCTTTCAAGCAGTACAGCGTAAAGAATGAAAAGAGAAAGTCATCTTTTGGGAGCAGTGCCTCCATGCAAAATCCATTTCTTTAATTACCTTATAAATTTATGGGCGATGTCAAGAGCACATCTCGATTTGTTGTTGTTGCCGCCGTTGACAGACGGACGGCGCAATGCAGTATACGTTGTAGTTTTTGTCATTCCGACTAATTCGCAATGAAATTTATATCATGCTCATGTCACACATAAATTTGCAACTAGCAATTACTTAGTTCAGTTGCTCCATCTCCCGCTGTAGCCACATGTATGTGCCAGTATCGAAAGCTTTTGCTTAGTTCACACTGCGTCTGATTCTGGTTGTTGCTGACGGCCGAACTGAGATGTATATTCGTGGTCAAGTCATCCAGCCGCCCATGCGCAATTTGTGAAGGAAATTAAGCGATAAATCCATTCGTACTCGTACACATTGTTGAGCCAAATAGAGTTGTCATTGAAGCCCACTTGTTTGGCCATGCACACTCGCAGATAGAGTTGGTTCCCCACAAAATTTAAGTAGAATAATAAATAAATGAATAACAAAAAATAAATGCAATAGACTCTGCGGCGGGCATGAGTACGAGTTGTTTTTAGATACTTTAATCCATTTGTTTCCACATTCGTACAAGAACATTCGTCTCTTGATCATTTGTGCTAAATTAAGCCATAAATTGTGCACTTATCGGCGAGATGGGGCTTGTTGGCCATCATTCCATAACCGCCCTCCGCACTCACAACCTGAGGACACTAAAGTACGAGTACATGGTTACATGACAGTGTTCAATCATTTGTTTTCATGGACACAAATATTGTGTTCAAATAACCGAAAACTAAATATCATTTGGAAACTCCATCTGTAAAAAAAATTTCAACATAACGCGATCAGATGTGAAAACAGTGACAACACGTGTAATCGACTTTTTTGTTTCGACTAATTTGTTTCAATTAATACGCTTTTATTAACGATTTGTAATATGTTCCAAATAGTGAACTAAGTGATATTTAATATGATTTATAATTTTTAAATTAAATTTGATATGAAAAATTTCGTACTCGGCTAATGTGGAATATCTGAAGACGGGAATTGTGGAACTTTATTCCACATCATTCATTACCCGTCCACTAATTTGTTGTTTTAGACACTACTGAGTCATGCCAAAATAAGCTTTAGTTCCAAAATGGGACCCAAAAAATATTAAACTTGCAGTGCAATTAGTTCAAAATAACGAAATGGATATCGAATTAGTAGGAAAGAGCTTTGGTGTCCATAAATCACATTCTATGGAATGGCGATAAGTGACACTGATGTAACTGATTTTTTGCCAACACCCGTAGGATGTAAGCCAGTCGTTAGCAAAGAAATTGAAACAGATTTGGTAAAATATGCCCTGAAAATGGAGGCCCATTTTTGCACTTCAACTCTCGAAGAAATGACATTTTAAAAAATTGTTTCCATAAGAACCAGTTAAGTTAAACGTATGCCCACACCAACTGATATATCTTCTGACATACATAGCTAAAGGTTTTACGCGTCAAAATGTTTAATGTTTTTTGTTTTTTTTTTTAAGTTCTTGGAAAGGAATATTGCCAGCACAGTTTTCCTTCGGCTTTTCGTTGTTCAAAGTAAATATCCGAAAGTTGTAGCGAATAAAGGAAAGTGACAAGTTGAATGGATGGACATTACAGTTATAGAATAAGTAGGACTATCAGGTCAGAAATTACTACAGCGAAAAGACCAGGACATTTACTCGAGGAATGGTGAAGAGTCATTCAATAAGATGTAATCTAGGGGTTCAAAAGGGTTAAATCACTATTAATGGATTTAAATGCGCTGGTATTTAACCATTCGATAGAAACGGTTTCAAGGATTAGGATTTTATTGCAGGCGACACAGTTGAAAATAAATCATACGGAAATTGCGAAATTTTAGAAAAAGGAAACATCGAAATTAACTGTTAACAAAAATGTCACAAGTTCAAAAAAAACCAAAGTTATTTTACTACAGGCAATAACTACATATCGTCCATCTCAAATGTAAATAATTGCATAATTCCTTGTCAAATACAATGCTCATCAACGACCCGCGCAAGGAAGAAAATCGAAGCCGACTGCTCTCACCAAGTTTGCTTATAACAACGAATTGCAGAAAAGTGTGAACTCAATTAAAAAACGAAAGAAGAAAGCAAAACAAAGAACTGGGACGGACGGTGTCAAAAAGACAACTAAATATAAGAAACTTCGTAAGCGCGCAATGCCATCCTCTGGCAATTCAGAAGCAGTTTTCATTTTATGATTTCATGATTCTGATGGGGATGGAATTTTCAATGAAGTTTTCTCTAATATAGATATCAGATGTATATTTTGCAACATTAGCTTGAACAAAGTTGGTTCGCCCAAAAAAATGGACGCAATGCTTACATTGCGATATAATTTGGGCTCAAGATGACTGCCTCGCGAGAAAACAAACCGTTTTCATATACAAATTCTGTTTAAATGAATAAATATCTACACGGGAAGAGAATATACTATATATTTCGTTTAATAAATAAAACGTATTCCTTGTTCATGTCAATTTATAGATTCAAGCCGGATTATAGCCATTAAGTTACTCAGCATTAATGGCTATAATCCGGCTTAAATCTATCAATTGACAATAATAATTTATCTTTATTTATCCTATACGTTCACAAGAAGGTACTTTTATGTTTTATTTAATTAATTGAATCAAAATATAAAAAAATAATAAATCTTGACTTTGTTGAACCCGTTTTTAACTTAATATTACCCACCTATGGTGTTACACATTGCTCTCCAATTTTCAAAATGATGACGTTTAAGGTGCCTCCGATTTTTATTTCAATGAAATACAATTTTACTAAGTTTGGCACTTAATCAACAAACGCATTGGAACCGATCGGGTTGAAATGTTGTAAATACTTTTTCGAAGAACGGTAAATAGAAATTGGGGTTTCACAATTAACTGCCAAATTTTAAATCTATTGCTTGAAATTAATAAACGTGACAAAAATTACATTTATTGTAAAAACATTCATTGCGTTCGGATGGCCGGTATGTGTAAGATAAAAATTTTCGTGTTGAGCCAAGACTGGAGGCAAACGGGTGGGAAAAATCGAATTTATATATTTTATTAGCGGCCAATCAGACATGGATAATCAAATGTTATGAATTTAAATTTATTGTACTGTCGCCAGTATTTTTCGAGCAAAATAGCTCGCAAGTTAAATCTTCAAGAATAAATTATTATTATTCATATTATATTATTATGTTTCATAAAGAGTTATTTATTTAGTAGTTTCAATACCGTCGGTCTGTCAAGGTTGTCAGCTGTTAAATACCTGTCATCTGAAGTGCTATTTATTTAATGAAGCTTCGTCATTAAAGAACATGGATCGTTTAACAACCGAAGAACGCGTAAAATAGTTAAAACTTACCGCAAAAGTAGTGATTAAAACGTGGGCTTTCAATCGAATACAATTTTTTCAGCGAGATAAAAGTTTCATCGAAATCATAGTTTAAATGTGTTTTATTTAACTTTACTTTTGAAACCGAAAATGTATAACCCTGTATTACACATAAAAATATTATAAAAGTCAATTTCTCACCAGCATTTATACTGATTATAAGTATTACCAAATTGCATGTATCGTCAATGTATCGTCATGGTAATCTTAAAGACTATTTTCTAAGATAATCGAATTTATTATACTGATCGGATTATAATGCAATTCAGATCAAGTTCGTGGGTCTTAAATTTTATTTTGTTCAACACAAGGTCATTTTGATGCATTTTTAAAAACCAAAAAAACTGGTTAACCGATTATACGAAAATTGTGATCTTAAACAAACCGGCATAAGGTTTTGTACAAAATAATCCGTTAACTGGTTTTCGGTTTCGGTTTCGAACACTGTAGATACAAGCTCCTATTAGGCTGACAACTAAACTTCTCTCAAATAGCATACTTTTGCATACATTTACTAATCATGGCAATAAAGTAAAACCCCAACGAATTCCGTTTAAATCGCATAAAGAAACTGTGTGAATTATTTCGCTTTTTATGAGCCCCACAGAATTGCAGAGCAAAAAATTAAGAGATCGACCGATTAACAACACCCCTTCTTCAGGTCAGGTATATAATTACCAACAACCGATTTTCCGAATTTAGCCAAGTAACTACTCCTTTTAGTTCCACCCACACAAATTACCGATTTAACCAACATATGTTCTTAGTTTCATATCTTTCAAGCAGTAGTACGTCATATTTAGACTTAGTTCTGAGAATGAAGATCGGCTGCACTGTTACGCCTATTCGTGTAATGCAGTTATTTGAGGAAACTCAACCTATCAGCTACACACCTTCTGGTACCACCCATATATAGGTAGATTCATCGATTTATCGAAATTTTATACTTCCGATATCAATGCTAATCCATAGACTAAATTTGCTGAAATATTTGTCCACTGTATTGCACTATAATTTGAAAAAATAAACGGAAGAACTCCCAATTCGGAGAACTTTAGAAAGTTATAATTCGAACCTTTTTATAGTGATTTATGAAATTGACATTTGATATTTGATAAGAACTAAGTGATTTGTACACTCTCGCACCAGCATAAATTGTTGTTATGCGAGTGCATTTGTAATTAGGTTCACCTGACTGAAACTTCTGCACTGAATAGGATCTTGCAATATCAGAAACGCTACTTTTTCATATGGAATTACACTATCTATACGTTAAAACATACATTTGAACATGAATTGAGATCTTCGTATGATAGTTGTTAATAGATAGCAGAAAAAAACATTCTCATAAACAACCCATAAACTTTTAACGGATAATCAAAAATTTTGGAATATACTAAAAAAATACAAATCATCAGTAGAAAAAACAGACAAGTCGATGTGTACGATATACAGTGCATTAAACACATAAGTCGGTACATCATATACACGGAAGACCATATGAGTATGTAGGATTTGGTACGGCCAATCTTACGGCCCCTGTCAAATTGCCATATCCCATTTTCTCAATTAAAATAAACCTCTTCTTCTTCTTAGGTGGCGACTGGAATAGACATACTTATCCATTATACGCCGCCCGTAGAAAATAATTCCAAACGCTTGGATCACCTGCGCTTCTCCTCCAATTCGTCACACCAAGTTTCAATGGTACTTCAAAAGCCTGATCCTTCCAACGGAGTTTTGGTCGCCCTCTCCTGCGACGTTCATCGATTTCGTTGTCGAAAACCTTCCATGCCGGCATATAGCTCATACAGCTCACTGTTCATGCGACGCCGATACTCTCCGTTTACGATTATGGGTCCATGTATTTCCCGGAGAATTTTCCTCTCGAAAACTGTCAGTACTGATTCATCCGCTTGCACCATAACCCTGGATTCTGCGCCATATAACAAGCAGATAAAATCAACGTCTGCTACGGTCGGATTTTTTTTTGTCGAGAGAGGGCTTTATCATTGAATCGCTTGCTCATAGTGAGATCTGTTAGCAAGCAATACTCTCCTCTTTATCAAAATTATAGTTGTCAACGTTCACACAGCGTCCTAAACGAGTAAACTCTTTGGTCATTGAAACCAATAACTTTGTTTTGTCCTCGTTTACCACCAGACATATTTTTACTGCTTGCTTCTCAATGCTGCAGAAGGCTGCAGTAACACCTCGCAGTTTTCGGTCAATAATGTCTATGTAATCTGCATATGCGAGTAACATGTGGCTTTTATTAAAGATGGTACCAGTCGTGTTACCTGCAGATTTCGCACAGTAGACTGTCGCCCTTACTAAATTCTCGTTTGGTGTAAAAAGGCTCGCTTAGATCTTTGCCTTTTTTTAAAGACTTCGTGTCAGCCAGCGTCATCCTACAAAAACGTATAAGCTTCGTAGGAATTTTCAAACTCGGACATGGTCTTATACAGTTTTTGCCGTATCGGGCTATCGAAGACATCTTTATAATCGACGAAAATATGGTACGTGTCGATCTATTTTTCTTGGGTCTTCTCCCGAGTTTGTCGTTGTGTGAAAATCTGGCCAGTTATTGATTTACCAGGTCTAAAGCCACACAGATAAGGTCCAATCAGTTCAGTTAGAATCGGCTTTAGTCTTTCACATATCACACTCGACAGGACTTTATAAGCAATGAGTAAAAAATTGATACCGCCATAGTTTTTACAAACACTTGGATCGCCTTTTTTAAACACAGGACACAACACACTCAAATTCCAATCATCGGGCATGTTTTCCTCGAGCCAAATCGTGTTTAGGAGCTGATGCAGGCTGTTTATCAGCTCATCGCTACCAGTTTTAAACAGCTCTGCCGGCAGGCCACCAGCGCCCGCAGCTTTGTTGTTCTTAAGACGCAATACTGCTATTCTAATCTCTGTTTGGCTCGGAGCTGGACAATTCATACCATCGTCGATAATTGGGGTGATTTCCTCACTCGTGCTGTCATCCGGAACTAAGAGCTTATAAAAATGTTCTTTCCATAGTTGCAGCGGATTCTGCGTACCTGTGACCAGATTTCCCTCGCTATCCTTACAAGAGGGAAGCTCTGTTCCATACCCTGTACTTCATCTTTATCCCTGTATCTTTCTACTTCCTCACTCTCACGCTCTTTCCACAACCGCTTCTTCCGCCTAAAAAGTTGGCTTCTCTTCTTCTTGTAGCGTTCCCTGTATGCATCATCCTTTTTCTCAGATACTATGCGACATTCTTCATCGTACCAGGACTTGTCTGTGCGCAGTTTCTCATACCCAAGTATGGTTTCCGACACAGTTGCCATAGAATGCGCAATATGTTACCACTATGCGTCAGGAACATCAGGATCAGGGGCGTTTAGTTGTAATAGTTGAAAGAGTTTGGTGGATTAGGCTGTGACTGTCTCAGGAGTTACTGGTTACGAACATTTTTCGTTTCTTAGCTGCAACCAGGTGGTGACCCGAGTAAATATTAACACCACGAATCACACGCACGTCCATGGCACTAGAAGCATGCCTTCCGTCTATTACCACATGATGAATCTGATTCCTCGTGTTATGACCAGAGGATAGCCAGGTTGCCTTGTAAATGTCTTTATGGGAAAATCTGGTTCCATTTACTACCATATTACGTACCGCATCGAACGAAACTTGTCTGAATCCGTTTTCGGAGGTGTTAAAGTGTAAACTGAATTATCCAACTATTGGATTAAGAACATCTTCCCTTCCTACTTTAGCATTAAAATCTCCCAAAACAATTTTAATGTCGTGGCCAGGGCAGTAGCCATATGCTTCTTCTAGGCACTCATAAAATGTGTCTTTGGTCTCCTCGTCTTTCTCTTCCGTCGGGACATGTGCACAGATCAACGAAATAAAAAAATATTCCGCTTTGATGCGGATAGTGGCTATCCGCGAGACAAGGTGTTCCAGTCTCTTTCCTACAATAAATCCACATCCGATTCATGCCTTTCTGCGTGGCAGCTATAGTAGATGTCCAGGTTTTACGCCGAGTACATCCTTGTCTTGTCCATCGCACCTCCTGGGTGGCGGTAATGTCAGCTTTATATCTATCGAGCACATCCGCTAGTTGGATAGAGGCACCTTCTCCGTAAAGAGTGCGGACATTTCAGGTGCATATCTTTAAATCATGGTCCTTATGACGTTTGCGGGGATCGTCAACATTTAAGGGGGTTCGTTTTATTATTTTCTTCGGAGTTTTCATGATAAAATTTATTTGAGATGAACGACTTATCAGGCCACTGCATCCGATTCTAGTGTTGGGGCTGCCAACGAACACTAGGCTGGTGAGTTGAGTTTCAGTAACTGAAGTTACCTACTGGCCTAAGACGCATAGGTGTTATCATGCTATTTAGGTTTCTCAACTAGTCGGCTTCTCACTTTAGCTACCATCAAACGGATGTCTGATGGCATTACCAGGGAATACTTGCCCGAAGGTCGGAAGTCGTGAGCTGCTTGGGAAATTCTGATTGAATAACAAACAGAGAGCTCAAATTAGAAATTTCCCCATTCCCTAATTAAAATATATATTTTTTAATATTTTTCACTAACTACACTCGCGATTATGTTCCTTAGAAACTGTATAAGTTGCGATAGTATCTATACAATATCATAGTATATATTACATAGTATAAGTATTACAATAGCACTACTACAAAATATTATTTTGTCTTCCTTAACAAAAATTTAGTAGATAAGTCGCAGATTTAAATTCCAAGCGCTGAATCCCCTATCGGGCACATTTGTGAAGTTTAATTTCACTCTGTTTTTAAACTTTCTCAAATCAGTTTACTGTTTGATGACGATTCTGCAAATTAGTTTCAGAATTTTTTCTTAGATTTGCAACTTATTTTCCTACTCGAAGTGTTCGTAGCGCATGGGGGAAACCGCGTCTCAAAGAAAAAACATCGGTTATATTAGACATTGAACTTACAATCTCCCACAGTGCAAATAAATTCCTATCTCTTCGGAAGAAAACGTACTCGTAAGTAAAATAGACCAAATTTAGGTAGATATCAGTCTAATAATTGGTCAATAATTTCTTGGACAAAATTATCGATAAACATAGGCATTCTTAAATAGAAAAAAACAAGTTTTATGTCAAACCCACTTAGTGTCTTTACAGATATATCGAGCAACTAAAGAGCAGTAAATAATACAAATTTTATTGCAATTGAATCGGACTCGTTAAAAATTTTATTTTAATTATTTATTTATTTATTTCTGGCTTGTAATTTAAAGCCTTCCTGCCAATTATAAGTAAATTACAATATGCAACAATTCATCTATTAGATTGAATCTGCTCAATACAATAAGTTAAAAAAACATGTAATAAAAATTAAATATAAAGTTTATAAAAATATATGAAATTATGATCATTAAAGACAAAAAAAAGTATGGAAAAAAAGACTAATTCAAAAGTTAGAAGTTAATCGGAATATAATCTTGAAATATAAGATAATCGGTATGTAATAAAGGCTGCTCACAGTTTGATTGAAAACAAAATTTTACAGTAAAGTCTGAAAGTGTTGTAGAACGTGCCTTTTGTAAGAATCAGGACATAATTTAAAACTTTTTAAATGGCTTGGTAGTAAATTGTAAATTCGAACTACTCTTACTACAAAAGCACGACCCATGAGTGTGGTTATTATAGGAATAAGGAGCTTCTTATTACGAGTGGAATGTGAAAAATTAAATGAATTAAAAAGAAATTGAGGACTACACAATCGAACAACTTTATAAAAAACAGCAAAGACTTAAAATCGTCATAATTTTTAAAACTACAACCCAAGAAACGCTTAACATACGGTGTTATATGAACACGACGCCTCAGTGAATATAAATATCTCATAACTCTATTAAACGCCATCCGAACTTTCCTCATATTTTGTTTATTAGTGCTACTATATAACTCTAAACAATATAGAATACTATATTCTATATTCTCGTAAAATTGCAATTTTAAAAAAGCTTTAGCAAATTTTGTCAAGTAACCTCCTCGTTGATTGGGATTTTTTGGGATTACTAACTTTTTATTATCAATTACAAAAATTACATCAATAATGGCATTTTTGCCGAACGGATGTTTGATATATTCGGAATATGATTATTGAGGTGACTATTATTTCAATAAAAACGTAAAAACATTTTCATGTCGTTTCCCCTGATCTTAGATCTGATTCAGTGTATTCATTTCTCTACATATCATAAATTAAAAAACAATGCCATTCAATCTAAAAGCTTATGTTTAGTACTTAATCTCTTACTAATTTCAACATGTAACAAGATATCAAACTATCCATAAGCTGTCGCATTTATGGTGATTTCCACAAAGAATTCACCGGAATGGAACTTCGACGAGCGAAGAGGATAATTATGATAACACTTAACATGCCATCTATCTAATAGCGAATGCAACAGTTAACGTTTCGAATTTCAATGGCAAATCTTACACACATTACAGATTTGCGTATATAAAACAATTTTATCCTATCGGATATAATTTTCTGTTAAATTCTTAAAATTATTTTTTTTTTCTCAAAATTCTTCGCTCAACACGAAATATGTACGTTCCGTTATATTTTAAATATTTATCTGAAATTTTCGCTCGCAGTTTAAGCCAAGCTCTCAGTATTCCGGTCATTGTCTGGGGTTGTGTATCGTTCAGTAGTCCTTTTGTTTCAATTTTTAGTTCACAAGGTTTCCAATACTAGTTGCATATTTCACATTGCAATTTTTCAGATTTTATTTATCACCGGTAAATCAAGGAAATATATTTGGATTTCCAAAACATAACAGGAAGCCGTTAGAGCGGAATAAAATTTTGTTAACATAAACTATGCAAAATTTGTATAAAATTCAGTACATCTCTTCAAGTATGAAGGCCTCATATTTTCTTATTTAAATAATTTTTGAATAATAAAATCAATTTACTTCAAGTGACTGCACTTAATCCTTAAACTATGTGGAAACATTGATGAAGTGCTATGTAAGTAAGTCTGCCTTTAGCGGCAGTTTCCCGAAATTTTATAACAACGTAAAAATGTGGCTAGTTAAAGTAGAACGACAGTATGACAGAAAGACCAAGTTTCAAAGACAAACAAAATTTTTGTTTGTCTTTTGTCAGTTTATCTACATTTTTGTTTATTATTAGAACAAGTATAACCAGTGTTGCCAGAACTAGATAATGAAACAAGACAACAAATTCTGGGGAAAAAATAAAATAAGCTAGAAAATATCTATAAAAATGTTCAATTTTTTAAAGAAAACTGATGTAGTTTAAATTGAAGTACATCAATTTTCTATGCGTTTTATAAATTGAAACCAAACTGGTGACACTTTTATTCATACCTAGACATTAATATTTATTTATGATAGAGTACCCAAACCGATAAAACAGTTTTTATGGCCGGAAACCGTTTGAACTTATCTAAATTGTTGCAAAAATCTACAGTAAATGGTTAACAACTGAAAGAACCCCAAGTAGACAATAAACTTACTTCATCAAACTTTATACATGATTTGATTACGTATGGATTTAAAATTGTCGCCTGGTAAACATTTCATTAAAATACCAAGCTAATCTGAATACAAAATGATAAACATATACTTCAGGATATGATAAACATATACTTCAGGATATGATAAACATATACTTCAGGATGTGAAGTTGATTTTCTTAACAATGTTGAAATTGTTTTACCGACTATATCAATTTTCGATTTACCTTTATTCAATTTGGAAGACCCCACCGCAATAGCTTTGAAAACCCCCCTATTATTTAATTATTTTTTCTGTAGTAATTACGTTATAGTATCACTTGTAAGCTACAAGAGTCCGTCTTTTCATACTTTTAAGTATTTATTTCTTCGTTTAATATCAAAACTCGATTATAGTTTGTATGAAGGCAATAAATGAAAGCCACAAAGTGCTAAGGCTCTAGCAACAACTATACCTCGAATCTTTACAGACATTACCAAAACGCAGGCGTTGAGACAGCAAGAGACTGAGACGCTTTGTCCCACTGTTTGACCTGTAAGTGGCCGAATAGTCATAATTGGCGTCCAGGGATGCTTTTTTTGTCATCATGATATGTGTATGCACCTTGACAGAAGCGGATTTGTCGGTAAACGAGGGAAAAACCAAGTTATCTATTTCGTCAAACAAATTTCTCGCTGGTTTGGTTATAACTTTTGAGTTATTGGTAGTTTCTGAGATCACTGCTCCGTTGTCAATAAAATAAAAAATTCCAGACTTTAAATTAGAAAAAGGGTGTTACTTGCAACCAGATGCTATTACGGACTCATCTACAAAGTTCTCTGTAAGTTTCCTTCTGTCTGTATTTCTGTAAAGCAGCCAGATAATATCCTATAGGAAGGAATATGCTGCAAAGAGTATAGTTTCCCACCACGATTATTGCAGAGAATTGGCGCCATATAAATCATGAGTTAAATCACGGCGCTGACCCGGTGAAGCTCATTAAAATACTGCGATTGTTTCGGCTGAGTTATATTAAACGATTGTATGAAAATACCTCTGAGTGAAAAGTGCACAAAAACTGAAGTCATTTTGCGGCACAGAAGGGGGCTGTAACGAATTGGAGGAGGAGCACAGAAGATGGATGGTGTTTGCAATTTTTTGCTCCATACGATGCACAATCGATTCCATTCTAATACCCATCACACTATCCCCAAACAGTTCTAGGACTGCATGCTATATTTTCCAAAAATTTAAATAAGTCTTGAATTTTGTCAGCTCACTACAATTGGTCAACTCCACTGATCGCATTAAAAATATATGGAATTAGCACACAAATTTGTGTGCGTGTGTGTGTGTGTGTTTTTTTTTTTTTTTTGATTACAAGCCCATACAATTACTTATATACGGCAAAATTAGAGTTCGTCAGTTTACGCATCATGTCGAGGATTTACAATAACCGTAACGAGACCTTTTTTTGAATATTTTCACCGCTAACCTCTTCTTCTTCTTATAGCAAGTATCCTGTACTGCAAAATGTCGAATAGAAAAAAAGGCCTGATAAGACACTTAAACGAATTAAGAATCGTTCTATATGATATTTTTATATAGGATTGAATGAAGGTATACAGGGTTGCCCATATTCGACGGACCCATGTTTTAAAAAAAAAAAATCAAAGAAAAAAATAAAAATTTGGCGGTTGGCAATCTTATTCATTTAATTTGTTCCAAGTAGATTTGTTTACATCAATTTTTGAATATGATATCTCTCAAATGGCCGCCTCTGGCGTTGATGGCGTATTGTGCCCTTTTTGCAGCATTTTCCATCGTTTTCGCCAACATTTCGGCCGGGATAGCGGCTATTTCTTCACGAATGTTATCCTTGAGCTCTTCTACGGTCCTTGGCTTGTTAACGTAAACCTTTGACTTCAAATGTCCCCACAAGAAGAATTCAGCGGGCGTCAAATCGGGCGAACGCGGTGGCCAGTCCAAATCACCACTTTTCGACATCAAACGGCCCGGAAACAAATTCTTCAGAAAATCGATTGTTATGCGACTTGTGTGCGGTGGAGCGCCGTCTTGTTGAAACCAGAACTGCCTCATACGCTTTCGACGAATAATTGGCATCACAAAATTGGTCATCATGTCGCGATAACGCTCCTGGTTGATGGTAACAGCATGGCCATTTTCGTTTTGGAAGAAAAACGGCCCAATGACCGTTTTCGCACTAACGCCGCACCAAACTGTGACTTTTTCGTCATGAAGAGACAATTCTTGAATCTCCTGAGGATTTTCAGTGGCGTAAATACGGCAATTTTGCTTATTTACGGTCCCATTCAATGTGAAATGGGCTTCATCGGACATGATAATTTTGTTCCAAAATTGCTCGTCATCATCGGCCATTTCGATGACTCGTTGGGCCCATTCCAATCGACGAGGCTTGTCCGCAGGCAACAGTCTTTGCGTCAATTGAATTTTGTACGGGAACAAATGCAAATCAACGCGAATAATCCGTTGTAAAGTGGACCGAGCCATGCCCAACTGCTGAGAACGGCGTTTTTGGGATGTTCTTGGGGACCTCTCAACACTGGCTCGTACGGCAGCGATATTCTCGGCCGATCGCCTTGGTCGACTTTTATTTGGCCTCTTCGGATTAGAAAGAGCCTCACCAGTCGAAAATTTTTCGTATAAACGCTTAATGGTGTTCTTAGAAGGCGCACTTCTCACATTTTTTAATATTTTAAAAGCACGTTGAGTTTTCACAATTGACTTCTTCTGTTGAATGTAAATTTCAACTATTTCAGAGCGCTCGCGTGGCGTGTATTGTTCCATGGTAAAAATCTGCTTGGACTGACGCTTCAAACGCGGTATGTCATTAAGCGATCTGACATCTCTGTCAAAAGTTATGGCGTTGCCAGATGGGTCCGTCGAATATGGGCAACCCTGTACATCATTTGCCTAGAAATGTGTCTCATGGCAAATTTGTTGCGACTGAAAAGTATCTAAAAGAAAAATTTTGGCATAGAAAAACATATGGAAGAACGCCTTCAGAATCGAAAAGATATCGAAAGACATTTTTCGCAAAGGAAGATATTTTATACGACACTCTTTAAAAGGGAAAGCGTCATCTTTAGTGGAAGAAAGCATCAAATTAGACATTGTTGTAGGGGAAAATGCCCGGTAAAGGATATTTATTTTTCGACATAATACAAATAATACAACCAGAGGTCTTTGTTTTCTGAGTTATTTCTACAGTTTAATCTAGACAGAAATTATTGAAAAAAATACGAAGTGGAAAATATTTCATATAAACTAATTCGTAGGAAGTACGAATTTCTCAACTTCTGTTGGGAAAAATATTCTCTCACATCTAGTCAACTTTTGAAATTAAATTTGTTTAAGCTGAACCTAACATATATGTACTGACTTATAAAATAGTATTAAGACTTGAAAATAAAAATATATTTTCCACCTTAAACTTACTTTCTGGGTGTTACATTCTTGGTGCATTAACTGATATATTTCATTACAATATTATATACAATATAAGATGTAATAAAAAGAAATGCATTATTATTGCACGACTTTGAAGACTTTATTTAGCATAGATAGAATGATTTGATTTACGTCAAATATCCACCGTGTTGTTCGAGAACTTGTTGTAATCTTGAAGATGATTAAACGACACCTTCCTCATTGAAACCCTCATCTCTGTTGGCAAAAACTGGAACAATCAATTTTGAAAAATCAAACCAATTCGCGATAGACAGGAACAGCTCGCTTCTAGCGAGTCACAATCGATGTATACGGTTCCTTCACAGATGGTGAAGGAGGAACTTAGAGTAGATGATTCCCTGTCAACCCCAGCAAACACACAGCAAAACATTCCAGACCGTCAGTTTTAGCTTGATCACCATTTGTTCCGGTTAACCTTATTTCGGCCGCTTTCGCTTGATGTTGGCGTAAGTGACTCACTTTTTTCATCAGTCGCCATTCACTTTAGAAACGGATCGATTTTGTTACGATACAGCAGCGCCTCCAAATCGTTTTTTGTGCAATAGTTAGCTCCTGGCGTGGTGCATCTTTGACATCAAAATTGTTTAAACTGAATCAACGGAAACAAAATTGCGCATGATTGGCTGTAACATTTGAACTTCTTAACCTTTCATATGCATATCAAAGGTAATGCAATCCCTCATTGTAGCTCTTTTCCATTGCCAGGAATAAGTTCACTGAACGCTTGAAGCGATCTTAACTATACTCAATTTATGCGGTTTTGTTCAAGCATTATAAATGAAGACAGCAGACAGAAATGAGAAATAAAACATTAATATGGAGCGAGCCATACTAATGACCCATTTTTTAAAATTCTGTCTACCCCTAACTATAGTGCTAGTCATTATAAAGCAATACAACTATGTCAGCCCACCATTTAGTAATTGTAGAGGAAAGATTGCATTTCGGAAAACCGCCATATTTTATGGAGCTGAAAGGACGGCACGCTAATTGAGGACTCCTTATGAAATCTCAGTTTTGCGAACATTAATCTGTGATAAATTTAGTGCAGTTTTATAAAAGATATGAAAACAGGAAAGCAACTGGTTAATCAGGCGATTTTTCTAAAACTTTGCTAGCAATACAACAGGCAAAAATGTAGGTTACTGCAGGCTACTGTTTATAATTTCGGAACAAGGCAAATTTGCAAAACAGTGATGAAGATGTACGACTGTTACGCGCATACCAACAAGGCTGCCTACTTAACAGATGGACGCACCTTAATCAATTTAAAGTCGTGGAACACAATTGCCCAAGTACCTCTTGGTACGTTAAACGCTTCCTTCTCTCTATTTAATTTTTTTGGCGTAATATACACCTGCAATCCTTTCTTTGATTGGTACGGGTTTTTTATACTGGCATAACGACAAAACTTTTGTTTGGCGCCTTTGAGTTTGGGTAAAAGGATGTTATGGGATGGTTGATGCAAGTCCGTTCGCCGGAGTGAAATTTATATATTGGACTAAACTTTTTTTTATCTTTTTTTGAAATCAACGAAATTCGAATTCGTTTATTTTGACGAATACATATACAGTATTTTGGTAATGATCTCATTATCAACCTTCAGAGAAGTACTTTTCACGGCCAAACGGGAAAAAACAACATTCACCAGACAAATAACTTAAAATTTCTTCTCATTGCCGATCAATTTGTGTGCAATAATGACAAATGAGTATAAACTTATGTGAATACGAACTTATATTTATTGAATTGATTTTCTTTTATGACGAAGATTTTGAACTAGGAGTCTTAGAAACGGCGTTCTTCTTTAATTCAGGTTTTATCAGTTGAGTCTTAAAAATTTATATATTTTGTATATCCTGTTTTAAACTCAAAACCCCCAAAGACAATGGAAAATTTATTGCGCAATCAAATGCGTCATGAAGATTAGGTAAGTCAGATAGCATCCAGATTTATTTCGACTTCTAGCCATTCCGGTCCACTATCACATGCCATGGTGTTTCATACTGAGGTCATGCAATCAGTAATGAAATTTGATCTGTTGATGTAGGACCAATAGTCTACGTCTGCTTAAAATGAACTTACATTAAAATAAATCGTTTTAATTGTTATGGCCACATTTATTACCAATGATAACATTGAAAGAAACAAATCTATCATCAATTGATGAATTTTCTCCGGATAACCCAATCCAAATGAGAGCAATTATTCATCATAAATTCAACAAAAAAGATGCTCTAATGAAATTCGTTAGAATTTATCTGTTCACCGGCATTGCCAGACAACACGTCGTTCACGAAGAAGTTGCAACTAAATGTTTTTTGTCAAATGTCACTTGGCTCCGATAAGGTGTTATTGAATCATCTCAACGCACATTAGACATTTTTCTCGGCGAATGAACATGGTTGTAGCAGCCAGCACCACTGCCGCGGAGTCTGGTGTGGCACAGGTAGCCGAGGACACGTCCCAACAGACAAAGGGCAATCGACGGTAAGATGTGTTCGTATTGTTATCGACAAACTGCATGTTTTTCTTTCCCATCGGATGATTGACGGAGATGCAAGCCTTAATGAGCTCATGGAAAATGGGTATAATCGCAGCATACTTGTGCTAACATCAGGCGATAGCAACTCGGCAACAAGGGCGACTCTGCCAAACACCGACACCAACACCAACAAGCGGCAGTGGAGCATAAAATATTTTGACAAATCGCAGGCACTTAATCAAATATATCGCGCAACAAAAAGGATCAATAAATCAAGTTTCGCCTTTGGCACCTTATGCTCCCCATACACTAAGCCAGGCCAAGGGTGCTCACGTTCAACCGCTGCCACTGAATACTACCTGCCTCTGAAGGATGCCGATTACATCACACTACGCTCATTATCCTCATTACGGGCACTCGTACGGCGAGAATTATGTTCGGATCAATTCAGTGACGATGAATGAATGAATGTAAATTGTCGCTGATGTTGTTTGTGATAAAATTGATTGCGGTGGTGATAGGATGCATCCATCCCCACACGAGTAGCTATGGCCACTAATACCAATTGAGTTTTCATCTTCCGAGAGATAGTTTGCACTTGTTCAAAGGTGGGAGAATGTTTCACAAGTCCAGCAGATTTACTAGGGCACTGCTAGTAATGATGCATATCAGAAGATAGGTGGCCAGTTTGCTCTGGATCACATCTTAAATTTAACTGTTGTTTATGTGCTCAGTATTTGTTTACATTTAAGTTTGGTTTAATATTCCATGGTGTCAGTTTCAACTTGGAAGGGTTAAGGATACATTTTGCAAGCTCTGCAAATGGTGTAAATATTGCGAAATTTAGAGAAAACCCCAGCGAGCCAAACTTAGACAATTAACGATATGATGATTTGTTTATCCAGCTATAAAGGATTCGCGTTCGTTTGTTATATTAGAAAAAAAAAACTTATCTGAAATCTCACAATTTATTTGAATTTGACTGCTGAAAGTTTTAAATCGATAAATGTCGGTTCCAGTTTTTCAATAGTAGGCAATATCTGATGCTATTGTATGTAAACTGAAGAGAGCCATCCCAATTCATATAATTTGTTGAGCTACTGCCTAAAATTTGGTCGTGATTATTGGAAAATACTAGAAACCTATTTCAATCAGGTCAAGTTGATGCCAACAATTCACTCCTAAATAGGCCAACAGCCTAAAGCCATATGAAGACTAAAATAAATTATTAAATTAGAAATGTATTAATCAAGTAGATTTGAATTGAAATAATACGAAAAATAAGGTCGCTGTACCACATAAATCCCCCGTTCATTTTCGAAATTCAAATTTGTTTCCTTTCCTGTTAAATTGGTCGATGAATGCCAAAATGAATCCTTCTGCAGAACATAAACGTTTTAGTAGCAGTCTCAGCACACAGTCGTCATTTTTTACAACTGAACGCCACACGATATCTTCAGTAAAGTATCTACACCATTTCCATCAATATTTATTTCTATTTCTTTTCGCAAATACAAACATCTGTTGCAATCGATTTAATTATTATTTTGCTTTTAATGCTCTTTAATATACAATAATGAAGCAAAACTATCACTTGCTCTTAAAAATTATGAAGGAAATATTTTTCTGAATCGTTCAATTTGTAAAATGCATGCCAGGCACACCATAAACTAAACTGTTACCTACCAGTTTAGTTTATTTTTGATTAGAATTACCGAAGGAAAATTTGAATTTCAGTAAATCGGAAACAATCAATTTCCTTTTCTTTCGCAATGTGTGCCAAATTTGGTTGAATTTAGTAGAAGTGAGAGAAAGATGTTAACCTACGAGTATATGAACAGAAATAATGTATTAATGCGAAAAAAGGACTACAAATTATTAGAGGAATCAAGAATTTTGCAAAATATGTTTGGTAGACATCTTACAAAAAGGCGGATCAGAATGACCCATTATGAATTATGTACAAACGTTACATTTTGTTACAGTATTCCGGCTGAAGGTACAAAAACTCAAGAATGCTTAATTGAGACAAAGATTTAATTTAAGTAGACCCAAATTGCAAATGGAATTCTCTTCACGCACATACTGAGATTATATTTTTATGTTTCGTATTACTACATAACGTCCTGAACTTGCAAATCGAAAAGCTAACTCCAACCAATTTAGTTTTTGGGAAATAATGAAAAATTAATGTCTTTCATAAAAAAGTCGCCAAATAATTATGTTTAATCAAGAATACGACGTTAAAATAGTAGTTCGTTAAATAATGAGGGAGCAACTGTACTTCAGAGGAACACGAGATCAACCCAGAGCTTCACCGCTGACCGTGGAAGTGTGCAGGATAATTCGAGGCATTCGATTCCTTACTGTGCACAAAAACTCGTACTTTCACATACTTTAACTTGGCAAATTTCACCGCATAAATGGACTGGGATGATATATTTCAGCATATTGTTTTTAATTAACAAGTGTATAGCAAAATTTGTCTGAAAATTCTGAAAATACCAGATTTTTTTAGAAATGAGGTGAGTTCTTGTAAGGGTAAGTTTCTGCTTTCTGGATCAATTTTATACAATATTGAATATAAACTGCGTTATTATGTAAAATTTCAATCTTCCATCTGAAGCGTTTTGGCCACTGTTGTGCCTTTAACGGACGCTCGAATGGAAAGCTTATCCTCAAATCGAAATGGATTTTTACGACGAGCGAGGATTTAGATAGGGCGATATATTGTTGGGTACTATTGGGTGTTGTTGGAGGCAATTGTGAGGAAAGGCCCAGTTAGCGCAACTGGTACTGTTTTTAACAAAAGCCGTATCTTACTTGCGTCTGCTGATGATGTCGACGTTGTCTTCAAGCATTGAGAAGGAAACAGCAAAAATGGGTCTGGTGGAAAACGAAGATAAAATAAAATCATCTGATTCGATTAACTCTTTTCAAATCATTTGGGATCCTATGTGAACGTTGACAACTGTAACTCATCCGTCGTGAATAGAAGAAGTCGGCGAAGAGATTAAGTGAACAATATTTTTTGTGAACGAGTGTTGTTATGGGTTTAGCAAGCAATTTGACGACAAAGCCCTTTTCCAACGGACAAAAATCAAACTGTACCAGACTGTACCGATTTTACTTGTCTTGCTGTATGGCGCAGAATCCTCATTTATGACGCTAGCTGATGAATCAGTCCTGTGAGTCTTTGAGAGAAAAATATTCCATACTCCGAAAAACATGTGAACCCATCATTGTTAGCGAAGAGTACCGGCATCGCATAAACAATGAGTTGTATGAGTGCGAAAATTTTTCGACAACGAACTTGATGGATGGCGCAAAATAGGGCGACTAAATTTCCGTTGGAAGGACTAGGCTTTTGCAATCCGATCAAAACTTGGTGCGGCTAATTGAAAAAGAAGTGCAGAGGGACGAAACGCCATTTCTACCTGCGGCAAATAATAAATAAGTATGTCTTTCTAGTCGCCACCCAATGAGGTAAGTATGTATTTATTCTTTAATTATCAGCTATTTATGATGGTAGTATACGAGTATATATTATATAATATTATAATACGTTATAATGTACAAACCTTTACTCGAAAAGGGCAAAATTGGTATATGGCGTATAAGAAGAGGGCCTATTTCAAATGGTCACTTATCTGTCCGTACATCGTCCTCGGTATGAGGTACAAATTAGTCATGTAGGAAAAACTTTATATTACAATAATTAAGTCTAATTTTTGAAAAATTGCCCTTTTCGGAATTTATATAATATTTTTGTGAAAAATTTAAATTAGCATAATGTTCTCACTAACTTCTTAGCACTTTAGGAGTTTTTTGTTCATTTGCCTTTTGATTTTGCTTGTCTGGTACTAAGAGGTGATTTATTTTAAAAACAAAAAAAAAAAAAAAAATAAATAAATAAATAAATAAAATATTTCAATGTTATTCGGTGACACATTATCATTTAAATAACCGTTCTTTGCATTTCTTTCTTTTATTTCTTTTAGCTGGTTGCCAAACTGCCCAATACGTTTTCGAGCATTTCGGATGGCACGAGTTACGTTGACTTCTAATTTCCCAATTGTAGTCGGTAGATCCGTGTAGACTTTAGACTTTCCGTCGTCCCAAAGGAAAAATTTGAATACCATACCACATGATTTAGATATCAAAAGCGTGAAATTAACTGTGTCTTGAATTGGCCAATAATGTTATGGTACCACATGTTGCGTGACAAGACAGCGCTTGTTTGAATGAAATGTCAGAAAATGGGTTTAGAATTTTACAAATTCATCGCCCTATAATATTCTTCTACTTGCTCATTTCATATACATCAGTTGACACCTTGAACTTGTTACAAACACCAAACTTCTATATAAATAACTTCAACACATCGTATTAGTTAAAACATAAAGCTAAGCGAATATTTGATTTGTTGCTTAGTCAAGCAAACAAACGCTTAATTTTCCATCCAAAATTAAGCTCGTGGGGATAAATAAAATGCCACTAATACCTTGGACAAATTTAATTAATTTGACAAAAGAATATTGAGCTCTTCTTCTAGTTTATAACTGGTGGACTTGGAAACCTCATCTTCCTCGCTGTAAATATTTGTCTACGTGCACAAATACCGGATTAAAGAACAATCAATCTCATTGATAATTTCAAATCGATACGTGTGTTGATGTATGCGTAAATATCCACACCCATTATTGCATATTGACATATTTGGGTATTTGGGTACCCTACATGATGACGGTTAGATTAACTATTAAACATTATTCACATCCTACGTGATGCAATTAATGTCATCGTTTAAAGCACGTAAATGTGTGTGAAATTGGGAAAATGTGTTTGACATGTACATGATGTTTGCTCCTGTGAAAAGTGCATATGTGTACATAATCACATGGTTAAACAAAAAAACACACTCACATACGAATGTACAGGCGTATTTATTTCTTGTAATCAGGGTAAAGATGGCAATGTTGGAATACTCGTATACTCGTACAGACTACTTGCAGTAATGTATTAAGCTTCAACGCGCTTTGGTGAATGGTATCGTACTTTGGAACATAATCCAAGTAGATGTCATATCTAGTACATCTTCAGAAGCGATTTTGTAATATGTTGAAATATTTGTTGTTAGCAGAGAGGATTTGCAAAAAAAAAACTTAACGATGTATTCACGATTATATTATTATTATTATCACGATTATATTATTATATTAGCAATTGTGTTTTCCCCAAAAGTGTTTCGTGACTTTTTAAGTCTTTTGATAAATTTCCATCTGTTTGGCTGTCTGGCCTTTATGAAACGACTTAATACTTGAAGCCTAGTGTTTTGCCAAATTGTAGGCGGGAATTGTTAATAGACTATATCGAGCCGGCCCATCTAGCACCTACCATACACAAATTAAATTTGTTCCGTCGACTATAATCGAAAGTTTTGTCCACCGTGCTGATTTATTATGCATGGCTGAATTTGAAAAAATGGAACCCCGATACAAATGACCGATTTAAATCATATGTTCTTAGCTTCACATATGTTCATAGCTTCGTATCTTATGAAATTCGTATAACCAAAATCGTTTTGAATTGGACGCTTTGGTGTAATAAACAACAGATCGAATAAGAGCACAAATTTGAATCTCTCTCTCTCACCACTGGCTTAATTTCAATGATAGGCTCATTTCAAATAAAATGCCATTAATGTGATGTAATTACAATTGGACTGTATTACTTAATTACCAAATAAGCTTTAGGGAAGACATCTATGTGATAATTGGCGAAATGGTTTAATGTACTACACTCCGGCTTCCCGAACATCAATTTGATATTGACGCAGAATCCACAGGCGTGTGCCAACGTTCTTTAAAAGTGGGAATTTTTCTACGAAAGGATTTCGTCAGGAAACCGCTAAAATACTGCGATAGCTGGATGATGGATTATTTCGAGTCGCCGATCAACTTTTCAAACTGCAAGTCAAAGGCGGGATGAAAGTAGCAGTCGTAGACCTATTAGGTCGGCATACACATTCAACAGGGACATCTGTGCACATAGAGAAACCATCCTTGTCTCATTAGCTAATGTAAACCATCAGCAAATATACCTGTTCCAAAAAATTTTATTGCATTTAGCATTCCAACTTCAATTTTGCCCTTAAAGATATACTCAATTTTCAATAACTTCGTAATTTCGTAGTTGTGGCAGTTCGCATGGAAAGTATTCGAAGAACTGATGATTATCGCCCCGTTATCACAAGTTATGTTAAATGGCACAGAATATTACGATTATCCAAATTTTAAATGAATCGGGTGTATCGATTGTAAATTTTGGCCAGAAGTTTGTTTTTATCTAACCCGGCATATTGTGCAGCAAACACCTGAATGGGAGTGGTGAGATAAAGTAGAATGTAGGTTAAAGTTACGGTGTGCCAAAGTTCATTGGATTCATGTTGTATTGGTACGTCCGTACGACAGGTTGTGTAGAGAGTCGAGCACACGCTTGTGAAAATTGAGCGGTACAAAAGAATGTACATTTTCAGTGAAGATGTCGCCGTATCGTGGGTTAGACTCAGCGAGAAGTTGAACTTGTTTTAAAATTTGCGAAGAAAATTTCAACTTTATCAGCAAAACATATAATTCAACATTCGATTGTTTATTTCGTGCCACTTCATTGTAATACAATGTGGATGGTATTATTGAAAGAACATGTCTGCTACCACATTTTCTTCACGACATCAGCGAACATCAGTTAAAAGCCAGGGCAATTAGTCTAAGCAGCATAAATATCATATATTGCAAAGATATTTTTCAAACTTGGAAACAGATAAGTTGTTTGTCAATAGTCTTAGATTATCTTTAAAGTTTTGGCAGTTTTTTTTAAATTTTATAATATTATTTTTCCAGTTTCTTATACACTTTCTTATAAAATACAACGGAATATCGAAGAACAGTAATTTTAAAATTAAATGGTCCATTATAACCTCGTTATGATATGATATTTAAAGCACAGATTGATAAAACAAACTCAAATTCACTCTAACAGGGGAAATATTAAATTTTTGGACAAATTTGTCTTGAAATCATATTTCGTAACAGGTTGTATATTTAATCAGTTAAATAAGGTCCACGGTAAAAACTAGATGCATTTTAGTAATTTAGACACACAAAGCCCCATCAGCATTGTATTCAAATTTGAAACTGGATCTTACAGATGTCCAATTTGAAACCGATTTGTTTCGCATGGAGAGTGGAGAAATAATAATCTGTGCTTTCCGACTGTTATTTACTTGTGAGAACTCTTTACAGAATTTACCAAGTAGCTCCTGACTTCTGACTTTTGGGCAAGTATTCCTGGTAATGACATCGAATATCCGTCCGCCCAAATGTTGAAGCCTCAAATATTTCAAAAAGACCGATTTGAGGTTATGCAACTAAAATGTCCGAACAACTTACAAGGTAAGTGCCTTGTCAGGACTACCGGCTTCGATATGTAAAAGACAATATAAGTACTACTATGTTTTTTCTTAGCAAAACCCAATAAAGCTAACAAGTGAAAATGTCAGTAAATTTGTTGGTCCATGAAATCTGGATGACTGCAAAACACTTATTTGTGAGAATTTTTTATAATCCAGACCAAAATTAAATCGAATCAGGTTGCATATGATCAAGAATTTAAAAATTTTTTTGCAACTATATTGTTAAATCCTACAAATATGCTTGCAAATTTTGTAAGAGCGCTTTTTCCATTTTTTAACGGTATACAAATGTTAATCTTCTATACCAGTTCCAAAAAACAATAAGAGAATTCAAGATGAATTCCAGCAAGACTTTATTCAAGTTTCTAAAACTTTCAATTGAATTTAAAAACACAATTTTGATTGGACTGAACCTAATCTTACATTACTGACTATAAACTGCATGTGGAAATGAATTCCAAGCCGGTATCTTTGAGACCTGGTCTTTGCAACGCATTTTGGTATTTGAAAGAAAGGCTTGAAATTGAAATTAATATAATATCAGTGGAAGTACAATATTTTACAGTAATGTAAGTGTTCAACTACATGCAGTGCATATAAAAAAGTTATAAAAGTTATAAAAATAGCAACTTTTTTTGTCATAAAGATACCACATACTCGTATTATATATCCGTTGCAATTTAGAAACTGTTAATTTAAATGTCATCTCTGATATCTTGAGTTAATTCGTAAAAATATAAGGTGTTCGTAAAAGTTTCAATGGCATACATAAGCTATGCTATAAATTGGCCCAGAACACGTAGAATCATTCTTCTCTCTACATTTCTATAGATTTTCTCTGTGCGCCTCTATTGGTTCTTAATCATAAAACACTTATGGAAAAAATGTTTCAAAATATCGCACGCGGCGACATCGGTTTCCGCTAGACGAAATTAAATTGAAAGGTGCCCTAAAACAAGTTGGGCGGTAAACTTTGTTAATTAAAGATGGCAGAAATTTTGAAAAAAATTTCTAGCAATCGATTTCTAAAAAAGACTTCAAGTCGAGTTTTATGTTGGGACGTCTTGACGGCAGCGCCATATTAATATATCAATCGAAACGAAATTGGAAATCATAAAAAGATCTAAATTGTTATGCTTTCGAAAGTGCTTATTGAACTTTGATAACCACTAATGTTTAAAATATTTTTTGATGAATCAAAAAGAAAAAGGAAAACCTTCTGTTTACATTTTGAAACCCAACTTCGAACTGGATTTTGTTTAATCCACAAACATAAAGACGAGTATATCACAGTTGGAAAGATAAACGGTCAAACTTTAAAAACATACTTTAAAACGTAGCCCTAATCGATTATAATAAAGTCAGCTTGCTATGCGGGGGACAAGAAATCGTTGTGTTGCTTATTGATAATGTTTTTGATGTGGAAAAGACATATAATTTGTTTAACGTCAAGGAGGTCATTTAATAATCATTTTGACTGATATTTGGTAGTATGTACTCTGAAAATTTGCGTCCATTGAAAGATTCAAAATTGCAGTAACATTTGCTATTTGAAAATAGGGTTTTTTTTTTGTAATACTGCTGCAGTTTTGGTGACTGCCACGTGTAACAACCCGTTGTCGTCTTTGAAAGTGTGCAAGTGGTTATTAAGCGGGGTTAGATTTTCATCTATTGGTAGGATCACATCATCAATCTATAGATTTTCTCATTCTCATTTCTCATTTTTGTCTTTGCATCAGTAGTGTTAAGTATACGATGTACCAGTCCTTCCAGAAAAGCTGCTAAAGATAATATATTCTGCTAAGACGATTTGTATTTATCATGGTAATGTCAGGCTCAATTGTATCAAAAAATACGCTGCACAGTTTGAATAGTTTGCAGAATTTCATCTTTTTTACAAAATACGGCTAAATCCATTTTTTTGATGAATTTCGTTTTTACGTATTATCGTATTTTCTACGATAATTTTTTAATTGCGGTTCAAAGCAATCAATATTTTTTCGTCTTATATTATTAATTTTACCCTCAGCTGCAGGGAAATATAAAATTTTGTACAATTTTTACAATATTTGATTTTATCAGCTAATGTGGGTTCTCAGAAAATGTACGAGTATACGAGTATATTGTTGGTTTTTATGATATCCTAGACGCCCTTCAATTTTCTAATGGTAAATTCACTTTACTTGAAACATATTTTCGAACAAACAGAATCAATCCTTTGGTGTGTGAAGTGAAGGAGCCATTCCGCCTTAACTCACAAAGCTTTTTCATCATGTTGCAAATATTCCGAACTGTCATGGAATGTTATAGCGTCGAGCTACGAGAGTAAATGACTAAATTTTAGTATCAGAGTGGGTATTCTATGTGGCGATGATGGCGAAGACATCATCTTCAACCATGGATTGTATGTCGGTGGCATCATCAGTCAACAACAACAGATCTATCTATAGCCAATTTTTTCGATATTGTTGCATTGTATTTCACAAGATGGCGGTACGTGTCAAAAGGTTGCGACACCGGGTATTCTGCAAGGACTCTTTGAGGGCAGGATAACTTCCAACGGAGGCAGCGGGAATTGGCCACCGAAATCCTGCGATTTGATTCAGTCAGACTTTTCCTAGTAGGATATCCTTAAGTCGCAGTGCCTTCAAAGCTAAAACAAATCTATGCACCTGAGTGATCGAAAATTTTACTCCACGAACACGTGTCCTCCAGCGAAGCCATTGAGAACGATAACATACAACAATTAGTTTTAATCAATTTTAACATCCCGATTCGAAAATCCTTCATACTGCAATAAAAACGGTTTATTAAGATAATTATTTATATAAACAACAATGTCCACATCATTTGTGAATCTATATTGAACCTACATACAAAATCAAATATCGTAAAATTGCTCTTACAATTTCTAATTGCATTGGTTGTAACAAAATAGGTACAAGGATAAAATTGAGAATATTTGACCAAAAAAAGAATCATTGGGTTGAACCCAATATTTACGTTTTGCAACAAACAAAGTAATTAAAAAAAAAATTATCTACCAATTGTCAGCTACATTTGTTCTTAATGAACGAGTAAAAAATCAGCTCAAAAAGTAAATAAAAACTAAACTAAACTGAATCAGCCATATTTCACACAAAAACTGAAATTTTGCACAGTAACTCAAATCGTATTTTTTTCTAACTGTCCTCAACCAAGATATCTAATTTTATTCAGAAAATCCCAATAACACGCTTATCACACTACACATACGATTATTGTATTGAAAAGACGAGTTTTTGCGATCTTAATGAAATTAACTTTCTGTCAGCAGTTTCATAGTAATGTTTAAAGACAAATGCTTCAGTTCTTTGGGTTCGCTTAGATGATCGAATGGAATTTGTGGCAGTATCTGATCAAATATTCCTTGGCTTTCAATAATTTGCTGTGCGTTGTGCTCTTGGATTGGACTGTGCAATCGATTACCTACGCTATGTTCAAATACTACTTTAGGAAGGAAACTATGAGGACTTTATTCTGCACTACATTTTGATATTCTGCGCAAAAACAATTCCTTTGAACCATCCTACTCAAAAATATGTACCCTTTTGTACACCTTTCATGTTAGGGATGCCCATGTATTAAGGATATTATCAATTTGTTTCCTACGAACTTTTATATGTATGCGTAGACATACATTTCCCAGCGAAGTAATGAATTTTCAGTTTGTTGACAAATCAATTGTTGTCCTTGTTGGTGTCATGATATATTTATGAGTCTCTGGACAATACAGATAAGTGACACCTGACAAATTGTTTTATTCTGTGTTAAAAATTTTATTTTTGGCCAGTTGAAACAAGCCATCATATTTCTGAAGAAGCGATTATCACTTTTATGGGACTACGTTCGATTTTGAGTAAAGTGAATAGGACGTAACTTCAATGTTGCATAAAGTTCGGATTTGAATACATACTTCACATGCCAAGACAATTGCATCTCGAAATCCATGAATTCCAAAACTTGCATTTGGTGTTACAACTCTTTTGCGAAATATACGCTTTCTCGTCCCATCCCAATTATCACTTCCAGAATTCCTGTTGACTGCCACCGGTAAAATAAGCCTAATAGCATCATAAATTTGGGATAAATTAAATAAAACTCATAGCTCAGTGTGTGATGATGATAGCCCCAGCCCCAGTTCAATGCAAGAATTCCAAACTAGATTATACGTTTTTCTTATACTTTCACCATCATCAAATACTAAAAGTCGTTTCCTGGTGACAATTCCTCATTGTTAGAAGTACCTCTGCGTCACTTGAACACCACCTTCTTAACATAAAATAGGTATTACCATCAGTGCAATTTTTGTACCAAGAGAAGAGTTTTTCCGCTCATCAAATACAAGCTGATGCAATGGTTAGATATGAAGTAAGCCTTGTTCCAAAAAAAACTGTTTTTCACTGCTATTTGGACCACACATAGTGTTCAATTCCAAGCAGGATAATATTTTGAATGAAAAATGGTATTTAGGAGATGACGAAAGGAATATTGACTAATACTTCTTATAAAAGGATGTAATTTCAAAAATAACGACTTAAGATTCAGGGTTATGGCCATGTTGTTTTGACTACGTCTTGCCCCGCGGTATAAAAGTATGGTTATTTCGGCATGGGCTAGTCGATCAATCCCTACAAAGAAAACATAATCCGAACCATCGCTCAAATTCGGCCGGATCTATTCAGCAGAGTCATTGAAAAAATTGGACCCCTCGGATGTGTGCCACAGCCAGAGGTGACATTTGAGCAATATTATGTTCTTATTCTTATTCTTATTCTTATTCTTATTCTTATTCTTATTCTTATTCTCATTCTTATTCTTATTCTTATTCTTATTCTTATTCTTATTCT
>JAHXMU010000577.1:469214-508013 GCA_019455685.1 Philornis downsi
ATTCAATGTCTTCTTTTCAATTTCTTGAGTGCTTTGTATTAGATATTCTATTAGACTTTCAAACTTGGATTCGTAACAGAATTCCGACCAGTTTTTATCTGTAAGACACTCGAGCTCAAATTTTCAAAATGTTTTCCTCCTTCACCAACCAATCGTCTAAAGTGAGTGATTAAAATAATTGGTAACTCACAATTATGTGAAAATTGCACATTGTGAGTAGGTTGGCAGTCAATTATAATAGAAATCAATAATCCTGAATCAAATGCCCGATGTTTTACCGAAACGATTTGAAAAATATAGATGAGACAGTTCGGGGGAAGAAAATTCGTCGTGATCTATTCCAGTTACCAAAGTTGTCGAAAAATGTAAGGTAACAAAATGTAATTGTGAACCAGAATCCAGTTTTGAGAAATACAATTGCTGATGCATTATTGATATATTGGCGCTTCCTAAGACGATGTGAACATTGTTTAAATCGATTCTTGATCTAAAACCAATATTTTAGAAGAGGTATGCAAAATTGACGGTGTGATGCGAGTACTTATTTGGCTTACGAAAAGTAGTGGGCAGTGCCTGATTTAAAAAAAAAAAAAAAAAAGTTTAAAATATGTTTTCCTTTTAAACAGTTCAGACACAAATTGTTCACATTTACACTGAGTGCTGATGTCAAGCTCTGTAAACGTAAAGTAAGTAAGTATACAGTCGGATATTATCTTTGACCCCAGAACCACCAATACTCGTAAATGAGAATTTACGCTGTCGTTAAGTTGATGAAGTTTTTTCATTTCCACCTGAAAGAAGTTACCAAACTTATTAGCTCATAAATCAATTGTTTTGTTGTAATTTTTATCACTCAATACAAGAGATCTAATGATTCGGCCGGAGACATGATCGAAGACGTTGAAACTTTTTTATGAGAAATGTTGAAACTTTTCCATCTTCATTAAATTGTTCATGCATTCCCTCGAAAACTTTGTATTTTGCAACACCGGCGATCGAGATTTTATTGGAACTATAACGAAAGATATCCGTTCTTCATTCAAAGTTGTATGAAATTGTATGAAAGAATAGGTCATTCGACTTAGAATTGTTTTGGCAGATATGTTAATATTTTCATTTTCCAAAAAAATGATTAGAATTTTAATGCCATCATTATTCTATAGTTCTAGACAATAATGTGCCCTATCATAACTAGTCTGTAATATTTCTAATTTCTCCAACCGAACGCTTAGCGATTGTTTGTTTTATGGCCTGCAATCTTCCTTCGTTAATTGCATTTCTAATTCGCCCGTTGTAAAAGATTGCTGGTTTAATTTGTTTATCGTTCCTTACAAAAACTAGAAATATATATAATCGAAATCAGAATCGGTGTATACATTTTTAGTAATCTTAATAATCTTCATTGACGACAAACGAAAGCAAAACGAAAGTGATCATTAGCCAGAATGAACAAACAGCAAGAAGAATAGAAAGATAGCAGAGAATGCAAATGAAAGATAACTTTGAACACTGCTATTCAAAAATTTGTTCCGTCTGTGATCCGAAATATGGACACAACCATTGGCCGTTAGTGATTAGTTTCTTATGCAAATATCGTTCTTAACGGCATTTAGATTGCCGCCGAAAATTTATTCGGTGCAATATAAATAATTTAATTTATGCAATAATTTAATTTGTGTAATATTTTCACTTAATGAGAAGTGGAAAATATTTCTAATCAGATAAATAAGAATTTATAACGAAGTTTTTAAAACTCAATTATAGTGATCCTTTCAGTGGAAAAAGTTTTACTGCTTAAAATTACGGGTAAAACTTCAATTTTAAAGCATTTTGGAAGATTGTACTTTGTAATGAAGTGAGAGCAAATACACTGATTATAATTAATCCATTATATCGGTTTTATAGTTACAGTGTAGTTGAAATTTGTAATACAGATATGGGGTTATATTTCATATTTATTTCGAGACGACCTAATTATGACACAAATACAGGGTGGCGCACCAATCGTTTTACAACCACAAAACTGAGACTAATGGGGAGCGTTCTTTAAAGATGTTGATGGAGTTTTTACCAAGAACTACGCTGAAGACGTATCCGATTCAAAAGCATTTGGTCCCAGCAAGATGGGGCAATTGCACACACAGAGCCAGACGGGTTATGGCGGAGCTCCAACGAAAATCTCCCAAACAAATAAATATCCAGAAACTTCACTTTTCGCTGGCTCCCAAAGTCACCTGACCTGAAAAAAAGTTATTTCAATTTCTTATTGCAGCGCAATTGGTGCGCCACCCTGTATTTAACGATTATATTCTTATAAACAAATAGAACATTTTTAAAGTACTTTAAAAATACGACGTAATCACAAATATCTGAAAAGTTTTGGATTTTTAAAATCACAATTTGTGGATCTTTGTGTATGCAGACTGCCTGTTCACAAAATTTTTAGAAAGGGCGGTTCACTTAATTGCCAGTCACAACGTACTTCGCTAGAATCTGTACACTAAACTCTAAGCACAACGATATTTGAATTAATGGCAAACGCAGAATTTATATCTTGTGCGGTTTGTAAACGAAGTTGAATTTCTACAAACACATTAATAACTTTTACAGATTTAATATTACTGTGTCAAAAAATAAGACCCTTTCTATTGTTTTTAAAAAATGTTGTTCCGATTGTTCAGGGCATGCCAAATGGTTACATTTCGAAATGGACTGAAGAATCCAGTGCGATTCACATTCAGTTTTCAGCGAGTCAAAAAGATGTGTCCGGGGCGGTCTTTCACTCAAACAATATTTTTTGTTGGCAGTTTGCATAAATGATCCGTCTTAAATGCACGATCTTTAATCGTTTAATCGATAGTTTTTGAGCAGCACATTCCGAATTTGTTAGACGTAATTTTCGGAGATAGATGGCCATCCAAGTCATCATGCCACTTGTAAACATTTTTTTCCGGCAAATTTTGTTTCAAAAACAACAAAATCAAACATTATTGAAATCACCGAAATCATTTTATGAGATGGCGTTCGGCACAGAAGTTTCTGAATTTTGACATATCCACGATATTTCAATTGAAAACTTGTTATATCTTGTTTATACTTCATGTTGTTTTGTTTTATATTCCGTGGTGGCAAATCTGTCATAACTTTGAATAAGAAAAATAATAAGGTTAAATTTTTTTAAGCATTTAATGAAAGATTCAGAGTCATTTTAAATATAAGTATTTTTAGCGACGCACGAGTATTATGTGCTCCTAACCAAATTCTTACAGGAGCAAATATTTTTTTCGCAATTGCAGTCAAAAATTTATTAAGAAGATGAGCTCCTGAAAAAATGCCTGATGGTTCAGTCTCGAAGGGCGCTACTTAACATTTTTAGAAGAAGCAAACATTCAACATTTAAAAAGATATTTGATATTTCTTCTAACTCGAACCACTGAACCGAACCAAACCTGCAGTTCGGCAGGGCTAAAAAGCTTGTTCATTTAAAATCGAAATATATCAAAAATATAACATTGATATTGTAAATGAAACGCTATGTTAACATATAATTCGTCGGATTTCGTGTTTGAAAATTGTTGATCTTTACAAGTCAAAAATTTGTTTTTTAAAGGTAGTTCTACAAACAAATTTCAGTTGTTATACCCTCACCGAACAAATAATGTAAGCGTAAATGGATCTGGTATCACCCAGACAATTCGCTTGGGAACGTTTGGAAACGTCTACCGGTTAATCACATCCCATCTAGCTTTAGTTGATCTAAAGATAGTAAAATTTAGTGCATTTGGAGCATTTGTGAAAGTTTCAGGTATAAACTGAAAACGGAGCACATTGCCACATCCCTTTTGGTACCTTTCATACAAATTGACCAATTTTTTAGTCAGTAGGCCGCCGTATCCTAGGTCTCGGTCTATTGCATTGATTTAAAATTTTCCGCAAAACTTGAGAAATATCAACAAAGTAACCACGCCCCTACTGGTACCTCTAATTCCACTGACGGATTAGCCTCACATCTTTCAAGCGGTTAGATAAATTTGGGAAAACATCAAGTGTTTGGTGAATTACATTTTGAGAATACCTTCAATACAAATTCATCAATTTACCGAAATGTGTATTTCCTAATTCGTGGACTTTCAGTATGTCATATTGATGCCATTTATATGGCATTAGTTGATAAAATTAAAAAAAAAAACAACAACAGAATAGTCACGCTCTTTTTATTATCTCCCATATAATATTCATAGGTTTAAATCTTTCATTAAATTAGACATTATAGAGGCAGGTTGGCAGTAAAATTCAATATCTTTTACGATTATGTTACAGAAAAATTATTAAAAATTTTTAAAATTGTTTCAAATTTAGTATACAAACAAAAATTTTAAATAAGAATTCCTTCAACATTCTGCAGTAAGTGAGTTTTCAACAAATTTTTGAATGTTGGAATATCATTTGCGATTTTTAAATTTTGAGGTAAATTATTATGGCATGGCTACCCGAATACCCGAATTCTCTGTTCCGTACTTTCAAGTCTACACTTTGCTACCCTCAAGTTACTACTATTTCTGGTTAGTTGATAGCAAAATGTATGGTGTGATGTCCTATATTGTGTAAGCATTTGAATACATCCATAAGAAGTTTCATTAGGTAAATACCATGCACAGGTAAAATGCTTGGGAATATGCTTCTGTATAGCGAAAGTGTTGAATATGTTAAAAGCAGATTTGCCACAGCTTTCAAGGCTTTGTTTTAAATTCTTTGTAAAGATTTCAGCTCTGTACTTTTTTATACCCATATAAAACAACCATATAATTCAAAATACTTTGAATTAAAGTTTGGTATATTAAAAGTTTCACTGTTCTATTAACCATATTTTTGAAATACCTACTACTTGAGCTGATTTGTCTTTTAAATGGAGACAATCGACTTCTTGGATAATGTTACCATTAATATATATAGTAAAATGGTTGTTGTGATCACAATAAGGCTTAAATCGTATCAACGTTGTTTTTGTGGCATTTAGGAATAGTTTGTTTATTTGAACAAATTCATATATCAAGGACGCGTCACGTTCAATATACGGTCTGGCAACTGTCTGGTGCTGGTAAAGGTATATATGTACATATAAAGCATAAGTCATCTGCATACCTATACATAAATAGTTTTCTTGTCAATCCAAGGTTTCCTACATCATTGAGATATATTTTAAATAACAAGGGTCAAAGTACACTACCTTGCGGTACACCATATTGAACATCTTGTAATGAACTTTTACAACCATTAAAACATACAAATTGTTTCCGGTTCCGAAGGTAGCTGCCTAAAAGAGATATGGCTTGTGGAGAAATTCCATAAAATTTTAGTTTTTCCAACAAAATGTGATCAATTAGGTCAAACGCTTTCGTAAAATCATAAAACACTCCAATTACTCCCTTATGATCATCATTATTATCATCTAACCCTTTACATATAGCATTTATTACATTTATAGCTGCTTCCTCAGTACCACAGCCCTTTCTAAAACCATACTGATAATCGTTTAAAAAATTACGCCTTTCTAGGTACATTAGTAATTGGTCGTGCATTATTCTTTCAAAAATGTTGTTAAATATATGGGCAATATTGCTATTGGTCTATAATAATTTACTGCTGATGCATGTTTGTCTTTGGCAATGGGGACCACCCTATGGATTTTTAACATGTCTGGGTATAAGCTATTCACTATAATATTATTGAAAACCTTTGCCAAATGTGGTGCAATAATATCACAAGTTTCTAAAACAATTTAGATGAAATGTTGTCATAGCCTGGACTTTTTCCGGCTGATAATTTTAATACAACATTCTTTAATTCGTTATCTGTCGTAAATCTGAAATGAAAGCTACTACTTTGGTGAATCAAAGTTCTCAAAGAATTGAACATGCCAGTAGAAATATGTTCAGACTGTATTTTAGGTCATTAACTGACTGGATAAAGTAATTGTTAAATACATTAGCCTTTTCACCATCGTCAAGTATTTCATCTCCATTCGCATCCTTGATGTTATTAGACTTGTTTTTCGTTCTTCCCAGAGTATGGTTCAAGAATGTCCATCCTTTTCTTGGATTATCTCTTATCTCACTGAGATTATCATTATAAAAATTGTTCATGGAATTTTTATGAGCGATTTTAATAACTTTACTTATAGCTTTTAGTTTTATTTCAATTATATAATACTCGAATGCAAAAATTTTCATTTAATTTTTCATTGTCGCTGATTCATCTCTGAGCACATATTTGTATGTCTTCTCCTGGAGGAATGAAGGTATACTCGTATATCATTCGATACGGCCAAAAACGGAACAACCAAAAGCAAGCTTCTAATGTACCAATCAAACGTGTATGGCTGGCTGGTGGATTCGATCACTGCTGTGAGTCTTTGTGATACTTCTTGATACTTAGTGCAGCTTAATATTTTGTCAGATCGTAGTCGGAGATTGTAAATGGATTGACCGAATTTCCAAAATTCTGTTTTCGCCCTGTAGCTCTACATTCACAGATTGGAATAACTTAAATTTTTTTCGGTTGTTTCAGTTTATAATGCTAGTCCGACTTTGAGAAAAATCAAACGATTTGGCCAATTTTCTGAAATTCAATCTTTTCTCTGTAATTTCTAATCGGTGGGTTGCAGTATCTTAGGGTTATGTTCAATATATTGACTTATAGCCTTGACTAATCGATTTAACTCATATATATGCATTCATAGCTTCATTTCTTTCTGCCAGTAATACTGAATTCAGTCAAATTTGGCATGCTTTATGTATTTGATGACGTAAGTTTCGGAAATGAAAACGTTGAGCATTGCCACACCTCTTCTAGTACCTTCCATACAAAGTGACCGATTTATTGAATTTTAATTTTCCTTAGTCCGTAAACTGCAATTACTTTTACTTGGTTTTTTAGTTTTTATGTTGCACAATAATGCTTCATAAAATTTTAAAAGATCAACTGGCTATCGACGTCGTCTTTAATTACTCAAATAACAATTAAATAATTTTAACCACATATTCCTAAATTCACATCTCTCATTCAATTGAACCAAATTCACTATAATTTGGTACTCATCAGGCATTTAACAATCTTATTCTGCTAATGAAAATGGGCTGGATTTCCACTCCTCACATACAAATTGGCCGATTTACAAAAAATCAGACTTCTTCCTCTTATGATTTCCTCTGTAATTTCTTAGTGGGGGCTTCAAAAAGACACGATTCTGAATATTTTCCAACAAGAACATAGCGATTTACCAAGCCCCTTTTGGCATCGCTCACACTTTTGCGCCAATGAAAAATGACGTTGCCTGAAGGTATATGTAAGTCAACTCACCAGACTGAAATGTCTACACTGATTTTGAGAGATTTGAGATAAATTGTGTATTCTAAAATTTGTATTATCTAAAACCACGCCCTGTTTTGATGTCGTAGAAGGATTTGTATGAAGTGTAAAAACGTCTATTCTTCGATGCTAAAAATGCTAAGAATGTTTTTTGCTTACTTAGATTATCTTAGATTTTTTTGCACGCGTAGAATATCCAAATAATTAATTACCCAAACTTGATTACTGACATTCTATTCTATTAAATTTGTTATCTTTCTCCCTCTCTCCCTCTCTCTCTCTATTACTTCTACTGAAATTATTAGAATTTTACTATTGGTTAAACTGTGAGCATGTTAGAATTTGTTATTGTTTCAGTTATTAAAAACTTTTCTGTAAACTGTTTGTTTATTTCCATAATTATGAATAAAAAGCGAAACAATTGTTTGTTTCCGATTACCGGATATTCAAAACAATTTAATTTGTAATTCTTTTTTTTTTTTTTTGAAAAATTATTATCAAATCATCCATTTCTTAAACATTTCATTTGCTTACTGTTGAAATCTTTATAATCAGATTATCTTACAATTTTTAAATGTTTTATTATTTATAATATTGGATCTCGTTTACTTTGTTTGCACATCACAAACTGTTTTATAAATATTACGTTTATCCAATGTTGAAAAGGTGAAAATACCACCAAAGTCGATTTTTGTCCAGTAGTTAAAACGGTCGTTATAAATATGGTTCTTACGAAACCTCCAATAAGAACTGATACATTTAAAGTGTGACGCAAAAAAACCAAAGTTTAATCAAATACCAAATATATTATCAAATAAAAGTAAGAATCAGTATAGAAATTTCAACCAGGTGAGCTGATTTACACGTAGCTTCACCCAACAACATTTTTCATTGGTGCAAAAATGTGAGGGATGCCAAAAGGGATGTGGCAAATGTCTATGCTCTTGTTAGAAAATATTTTCAATGAATTGTAGCGCAATCAAAGATGTAAAATTACAACTTTCTAAAGCCCCCGCTAGGAAATTATAGAGTGACCACTGATAGGAAGAAAAATACTTATTTGTGTTAAATCGATCAATTTGTATGTGTGGCACCGCTGAAAGGAATTACAATCCAGCCCATTTTTATTTGTAGAACAAAGTTTACTAAATGCCTGATGCGTGCCAAATTATACTGAATTTTGTCCAATTGAATGAATGATATGAATTTAGGCAGTGTTGGCAGTGTTGCCAATTTAGCTTATTTCCCGTTAGACTTATTTTTTTTTTTTTAACCTGTTAAGCTGGTTAAAATTGGATTTATCTTTAAGCTTTTTCAGCCTTTCTGCAAAACCCTTTTTATAGTACCTTTTTAACTTTTACGAAGTAGCAAAATATAAATTATTCAAAGTCAAACTTGAATTAATTGAAACGTTTTTAGTGTAGAAAAATTATTATTTCAAAGTCTCCATTCGAACTATTATCGAATTTTGACATCAGACAAGGAAAACTATATTAAAAACCTAAAAAGACTGGCTGCAGAATCTAAAAAGTAGTACTAAAACCTAATTGTGTTATGTTTTTCCAATTTGAGCAAAGATTAATGAAAATTTGATACATTCAGTAATGAAACATCAAAGTTAATAAGAAAATCAGCTTCACACAGTATCTTGGCATTGTTGATGAATATTTTAAGGCATAATCGGATTTTGAATTCAGGTTAGAGTAACATGTCAGTAAAACCACAACTAGAAATCATAACTGAATCATATACAAGGTCTGATGAAATGTATTCATCAGGAAAAACGCACATTTCTTATTTGCTGTGGTAAGCAAATCGATGCTCATCTTAGGAAATTCATCAAACATTAAAGTTTATGACAGAATCGTAGAAAAGCCCAACAGTTTTTTGACAAATTGTTGACTTTACTTTTATTCCAGTGAGTAAAGAATATTCTAATCAATGACGCACTTTCCACGCAACGCAATATGCTAACTATTTGTTCTGATAGGTGGGAACTATTTAACGTAAAAACATATTTCATTATTTGCAACGAATCAGAATGTAATGTAATTAAAAAATTTGGCTCTAGAAAAGGTGTCATACGATCTTGGCCATACAAATTGTTTTTATCGGTTTGGACACTATAATTTTAAATAATAGTATTTACAACTCTACCTTAGGCTAATTGGATCTAAATGCAAAAACGAAATGACACTGACTGGATGAAGATTACACTTTTTGTATGGATTTTTAATTCTTGGATCGAATTGAATTTCAAAAATATATCTTAGCTCGGAATCACTTGCAACTAAGGTCTCATCTCATAATTTGCAACTTATAAAACGCAATAAAAATTGATATATCTTTGTTCAAGCTACACATGTGATCAAAATGATAAGTACACTCCATATTTTGTTTTAAAGGCTCGTAGACAAAAATTTATTTCAAATAAAAGAAAAAATAATTTCTTTCGAATCCTTTTGTTTTCTAATTTCTTTTGTTATAACATTAGAATTATAATAAATAATAAAACAATTACAAAAAACAACAATTAAATGTAGTATTTTTCAAAAAGTAAGAAATTGATCAAAAACATTGTACAAAATAAAAAGTACATTTAGTTAAAATAATCAAAAAAGTAAAAAATCAAGTTTTTCCTGCTAAATTGGCAGAGTTTCGCTAAAAGCCGGTATATTCACCTCTATAGGTATTTTTAATTATTTTCTTGACTCTTTTTGGCATGCTGGCAATAAGCCTCCTGCATGTTTCTACTGATATTTCATACCAAGTTTTTTGAACAAAATTCCATAACTGATCCTTATTTTTAAGAACCTCCTTGCCAATTCTTTGTTTCAACTCTCCACAAAGATTTTTGTTTGGATTTAAATACGGAGATTGACTTGGCCAGTCAAGAAGGGCAACATTATTATCTTGGAACCATTCCTTCACTAACTTATCCTGCTGGAATGTCCATCTAAGAGGCATACTTTCCACAGCATCGTATGTTCCAAGATATAGTTGTAGTGGAATCTGGTCATTGTGTCGGTAATTCGATGTATCGGACCGACACCATACCACGAGAAACAACCCCGGACCATAATATTGCCGCCAGCGTGCTTGACCGTCTTCTTTGTAAAACGAACATGGAATTCCTTACCCATAGGGCGTCGAATATTCCGGGCACAGTCGTTTCCAAATACATTAATTTTTGTTTCATCGCTCCATCAAATGTTTAGCCATTTTTTTACCGTCTCCGCCGCCTTTAAATTGTTTTGTCTGAGCAAAGGAACTCTACTGGCTATTCGTCCTGGTAAATGTGCTTCTTGGAATCTACGACGATCCGTTCGCGATGAAATTACATTTCCAATTTCTGCTGAAATCGCTCTTGAAGACACAAACGGGCCCTTCTTCGCAAGTGTTACAATACGGATATCTGTTGCTGTTTTGTTGAAGTTTTTTTGTGGTCTTCCGCGAGTTTAGACGGGCTTTTTAGGCTTTAAAGCGTTTTGTACAAAAAATACCAACCAATTCATAGTTTCTGCTATAGAACGAAGACTTTGGTCACTTTCCCTTAATCTTGACACAATTTTTCTTTCCTCCGGAGAACCATCACTTTTTCGACCCATGGTTGATTTTTTTAACAAAATATTTTATTATGAGTAAAGGCAAACAACAGTAAAATAACAAGCCTTTCCAAAAAGACTACAGCAAACGGCGACAATATTAAAGAATTGAACAATGTATTTATTATTTTGATCAAGCTATAACACCAGAACAAAACTAACTTACAATGAAAACAACGAGAAAGCCCCAGTTCTGTTTTTACTTTTAACAGCATTACTACATTAAAGTTATTTATATGAAAAAGAATTGTCATGTTTACTTTCCGTTAAAGTAACTAGAATTAAGCATAAAGCAAAAATAAGCAGGTGTATTTATTTTTTCGACCATATCTGTACATTAATTTTATTAAAATGTATTTTTCCTGCATCTTTTTATAACTTGTTTCAGCTTTTCTTTGCAAAGGTTTTGGCTTTTTTTATTACAAAATTCTGGCAAGACTGGTTACTAAAGAGGCCTGTTTGTCGCTTGATTTTTTTCAAATACAGGGTGTCCGTCGGGAAGGTATACTACTTTGTTTGTTTATAATTTTGGATTAAATGAAAGAGAATGAATCTTATATTGATAAATGTTTTATTTAATGTCGGCAATTCTGTATGGAATGCAATATCAGATAAATTTCCGCCTCCGCCTCTGTTAGCCTCACAAATGCGAGCACTTTTGAGCGCATTTTTCATTACATTTTCACACAATTCACGCGGTATTTTGTTAATTTCATTACGAATGTTTTGTTTGAGTTGCACAAGCGTTTCTGGTTCGTTTGCATAAACCTTGCTTTTCAGATATCCCCACAAAAAGAAGTCCGGAGCAGTCAAATCAGGCGACAGTGGGGGCCAATCAACATCACCATTTCTTGAAATAACTTGTTGTGGAAAGAGGTCTCGCAGTAATTCCATTGTACTCCTGGCTGTATGCGATGTGGCACCGTCTTGTTGATACCACATGTTAATCAAGCCCAAAGCATGCAGTTGTGGTGTTAAAAAGTTTACAAACATATTACGATATCGCTCCCCATTGACAATTACCGTTACGCCGTTTTCAGGTTCAAAGAAGTAAAGTCCGATGATTCCTCCTGACCAAATTGCACTTCACTTTTAATGGTCATTGCCCAGAACAGACTATTCTGGTTATTCACATATCCATTCAAATGAAAATATGCCTCGTCACTCATGATTTTTTCATGAAAATCGGGGTTTTCATGGCCGAGCTATAACATCCTATTGGCATATGTGCGGCGATGTAAATGAGATCTTGTGGAAGAAGCTCTTGTGTCAACTGAATCTTCGAAATCATTCACTACACGATAAATAGTGCGTCTTGTTGGCACGTTGTTTCTCCCAAAAATTTCACCTAACTTTCTCATCGTCACAATAATCGATGATTGATTTTGATAAAATGTTTTAACGATTAAAACACGTTGGTTTATCGAATATTTTTCCATAATAAATTTGCCACGTCTCTGCTTCACGACTGCCAAATATGAATTGTCAAGACTAATGTTTACCAAAATGGCGGCAAAACAAAGTAGTATACCTTCCCGACGAACACCCTGTATTACGAAACATTATAATGCGATATATTTGCCAAAACGCATGTCGAATTTGACTGAATTCAGTTCAACTGCCTGAAAGGTATTAAACTGAGAATATATTGATCGGTTATTTGTATGGGCTGCGCCAGGGGACGTGATTACTTGATTAATTTTTTCCAAGGCTCACGGAAAATTATAAGTCAATACATTGAACAAAAACCTTGGCCACTTCAACCTGCCGATTGGAAATTACAAAAGACTTAATTTCGGGAAATCGAACAGAATTTTAACTGAATTTAGCGCAATCGTGTAAGAGATATGAATCCAGGAATGTTAGGGCTAAATGCAAAAATTTGAGTTACTCCAGTAGACGAATATGAAGTTGCAAGGCAAAAACAGGTTTTGCAATCGTAAATTAATCGTGGATACAAAAGCAGATTGAAAGAAATCGAAAGGGATTTTCAAATATTGAATGCAATGTGTCTTTACCGAAACAGCTTTACTATTACTCAGTTGTCGGATTTGTTTGTTCACATTATATGGCCTTCTAAAGTACATAATCATAAAATTATAGAACTGGACAACTCTGGCAAACTATGAATTGGGGTTTGCATGTAGTTTACACCACAACATCGTTCTTCGCAAAGGCAGACCGGACTGAATACCGAGTAACATGATGCAACTTTTATTGCATTGAGTGGTGCCACAGCATTCGGTGATTGCAATCAATATATATATGTAAAATATAATGTGTCAATTTTTGTAAACGTCTAATACATTTTGTTTATTATGTTATTTTAACCATAATGTCTGAGGCAATTGGTATGCAATATAAACCGTGATCACGACATTAACGAAAATTCTTCCGGTGACGAAATCCAGAAAATCAAACTGATGTACTGTAAAAGCATTTCTGCCGCAAATTGATGAACCCTAAACACAAATAAACTGTAGCGGTTGCACGGACATTCAGAAATGTTTGTATGTCACACCTCCGCCAGATTTCGAATTGTAACCTTTGAATAATAGACAACAGAGGCAGACAGCCGCAGAGATGTGATCGTGCGTGAATTTCATGTGTGACCTGTAATTTAGTTCAGCCATGCGGCAGAGAAAACGAGAGAAGGCTGAACCCTCCAAACCAATCATGCAATGCAATCCGACTAAAGCGTTCTTCACACGCTGCCTTCAGGAAGCAAATGTTCTGATCACGCAATGCTCTGCCAAATAGTCCTGTTGGGGACAAACAAACAAAAGATTCATCAAGCAGGTGATATTGGGATTTGAATATGGGAAATGCAATGCTGCCGATGCTCCTGTGCCTGATGGTCCAAATAGAATGAGCATTGAGTAGAGAAACTACAGATCCATAATTTGAATAATATATAAACAAGTAAAATTCATGTTCGCTTAGAGCTATTTGTGGCACGCGATGTTTTGTGAATTTTGTGTGTGTGTGTGGTTGTTCCTACCTTTGCTATGCGCTTTTATTCCACCAAAAAGAAAAACATTCATCTGTCCATCAACAATCACCTGTCTTGGCGTTTCGTAAGCGGCATCTTACTTAAATGCACTTCCGCTAGTTGTGACCCGTCCAGCCGTTAGAAACGATAAAGTATTTTAGAGCGACTGACCTCTTCGCTTGTCTCAGCTCTAATTTTCGAGCCTACTCCAACACCATCCTGTTCCCAAACCGCTTGCACTCGCCCCTCATCCTGCCAATCAAAATTGTATTTTTGATGAATTGATGAAGGGGTTTGGAATGTGTATCAAACATTTACGTATGCAGCCGTCGACTACTGGCAGAGCTAAGCGATAAGAAAATCAACCCTTTTTGGAATTCATCGTTATCCTCCGGAGCTATGTGTAGCATTTAGTCGGATCGTTTTGTGAATTAATTTAAATCTTAATAACAAAAGGGTGCAGCTGATGGATGGACACCTTCTCGAACAGAATGCCAGTCAGTAGTGGCCACGTGCACCTGCCTGCGCGCTGGCTAGAGCGTACGCTCTCACAGGCTTAGTGATGTTCCAGGTCGGTGGCTGTGTGACTGTGAAAGGCTAAGCATATAATAATGCAAATCATCCGAAATTGTACTCAGATCTGAATTCGTAGGTGTTGTTGGCATTCATTAATCATTCAGTAAGCAACCATGGCCACTTATGTGTGTGGATACGGACATTTGCCAGCGAAGTGGCCTCTAACGATTATCAATCATAATTGGAGGGCAATACTCTTCTCACAATGCTTCCAGTTGAAGGCGGCCAATCACACTTCTGTCGATTCATTTTGGTAACGTTCCGCTCCACTGTAGCCCGGAAAATGGAACATGTAACGTAGTGGAAAACTATCTGAAAACTTTAATTTGCCGCCAGAAGGCAGCAGTCGAAAACACCATGGAATCCGAAGTATGTAAAGTGGAATACAATGTTTTTGTTTCCATTTACAAATTTGCATTTGTAATGAATGGCCCGCCATTCGTCGCAACCCCAACAACTAAAAACAGTAAAACAGAAAACATGTCCAGAACATTTCCTTAGTGAGGGCAGCGCAGCCGTACACTGGGAAAATGACCGACCTGGTGGTTGAGCAGTCTAGTATGTGTGAGGACACAAGGACTGAGTGTCAAGTTTGTTTAGGTGTAGCAGTTGTAATGTGTATTAGACTATGGTTGGCAGCGAGCACACCCCAGATGGAGTGGCGACCAATAAAAACAGTTGAAGCTCGAAGGGTGACTTTGTTCCCGATGAGTCCGCATAAGCTTATAACCACGACGCTGAGGGGTAATTCAATTAAGGACATCAGTCGAGACAAAAACAACCCAAAATGTACATGGTTGCAGGAAAACTTCGTGGCCAATATGGTCGACAAACTTGCTATACAGACAATAAAGGGTTTAATTCCTTTCGTACAGTACGATTCGCGTCGCTACACATAGATGTATACATGGTGCTAATACATACACACATACATAAGTACTTACGAAAACGTAGTAAATGTGTTGCTGTGTGGACGTAGAGTGAAATAGTTCCTGTCTGTCATGAGGCTTGGCGCCATTATCGTCATGCGTCTTGATCACGCTCGTATTTCTTAGATACTACACATTAAACGTTAAAACTTATTTCCGAATGACGTCTATGAATCACAGTCATACCTTACGTGGCACCCTTTAAATTGAATCAAGTTCAATACTTTGTTCTAAGAAAATATTTAGATTACCTACTCCAAAGTGAGTACATGGAAACAACAGCGTTGGATATTGTCACCACTAGTACATATTGTGCCACTTGCCAATGATCGCCTGATGTCGAATGTCCAAAATCACGCGCCACCCTTTGACACCACTCGAAGTATTGGTAAAAGCCAATTTCACAATTGCTCTTCTTAAATGGTGGCCACTGAATACCGAAGAAACTGAACCTGACAAATTATACTTGTATTCCTAAATACTACTGTTAAATAGTGGAACTGTTTGAACTTCTGGGTAAAGGACGAATCGTGCTCCAAGCATAATATCAATGTCAATGGGAACTGTTATTTAAAGATGTTGAAGGAGTTTTTTACCCAGAACTGCGCCCAAGACGTATCTGTTTCAATAGCATTTGGTTCCAGGAAGATGGAGCAACTGCACACACAGAGCCAGGCCAGTTATGGCGGAGTTCCAACGAAAATACAAAAACAAATTAATATCCAGAAACATCATTTTCCGTTGATCTTCAAAGTCACCTTACCTGGCTGCAGACATTTTTTATGGAGTTATGTCGAGCAAGGTGTACAAACCAAAACCAAGGAATTTGACTGGTGCGCCACCCCGTACTATACTTATAATGCATTTTTCCTCATTAGATATCTTTGTTTTGATTTTTCATGGAAACAGTGGCTACTAGAGTATTCAGAACTGTTTCGATGACTCAAACCGAGATTTTGGTTCAGCTCCATGGTTTAATTTAGACCAGAGCCCAATTTGTTTTCCATATAATTCGTTTAACATCATTGTAGAACAAATTACGGGTAATAAGTGAATTTCTCCATAAAACCGTTCAAAACCCATAACATTTTTACTTCAGAATTTCTCCTTTTTTGTTTTAAATAAAATTGATTAAGTGCCGTTGCAAATTTCAAATATATTTTACCTTATGCATTTCGCACCAACTAATATCTCTATAATATCTGAAATAGTTGTTTACGCTTTTGTTGAATGATTATAAAACTGATAAAATAAGATCTTTTGGCATTTGCAAATTATTTTGGATAAAGTAAGGTAGATGATTTTTCAGAATTTTTTTAAAGATAATCAGAAACATCATTGCAGTAGAATTTCTTTTTTATCCACAAAAATCTACCCTTAGCTTCAAATGTAAAATCCACAAATCAGTAGCAAAATATGATGATATTCTCATCGCATCTTTTCGTGTCGAAAACTGATGAAATTGTATGCTGTTCTGTCGTAACACCATAAATTATTCGAATTGTAATTCTATTGCTTTCATAAAAATTAATTAGTAAAAATTCATTTGTACTGGTACTTAATTAATTGGCTTTTTAAATATGAATTTAAGGTATTTATTGTCTATTTTCTTGCGTAAAAAAGGCAATCAACTATTCCCGATTAGTCCAGGACAGATGAATGCAATGATCACTTTTATAGCAGAAATGTTTTGAAGATCGGGGGGACTATTGGTACTAAGATATGCTGCTGGTGCTTTAAGACAATCTATAATAGATATAGAATTATTTTGTATTCTAAAAGGCTGCCTCAAAAAATTATCAAATTACCAGATGACAGCATAAAATCTCTAAATGTTTCAAAACTTCCTAAGTAGGTTTTTAAAACATACTTTTGTATTCTGAAAAGTTACAAACAAAATTACAAAAACTTATTTTCAATGAATTTAAATGTATGTTATTACAATTTTTAATTTCAGATAATTCATTTTAACTAAAGGTTATAAATTTGGAAAGTTTGTTTATTCAATTTATTATTAAATTTGAGTTTCAGAAAATGCACATTTCTATGCAATGTTTTCCATGTGAAAAAACTTTTGTGATTACTTTTTGATGAAAAAAAGACAGATTACTGACGCAAACAGATTTCATTGTAGATGTGGAACAATTTAAATCACCTTCTGGTTAATACATTAAATTATAACGCGAAATGTTCCTGCACTTGAGGAAATATTCAAAAATATTTATACAAATTTTCCCTTTTTAGCTGTCAGTTACATTGAGAAGTTTAATTTTATTCCATTTATACCATTTCTGTGAAATTTGATACTAATATTTGTACGATATGACGTATTTAAAATTTTCCCGTTAATTCAAGTATTTTTAACTATTTTTCGGGGAGGATTTTGGCTGGCAAGGAATGAACAGGGTTGTGTAAAATTTCGTACACAGGTAAAACGTAAAAGAATAGGACGAAAATGGTACAATTATCCAAAATAAATGGCTAAAGCAAAATCTGCAAATTTTAGGAGCACATCACTATTATAGCGCTTTACACGTTACACAGGTCTATCCATTCAGCTGTCAGATACCTGTCATATAAAATGTCACTTATTTAGTGAAATTTTTTCCATTTAAGAATTTCGATCGTTCAACTATCGAAAAACGAGTAATAATAGTTAAAACTTATCACAAAACTGGTGATTCAAAAGTGGGCACTTTTCATGCATTACGGGTCGTCATAATTGACCTACTGTACAAGGAATTGGCAAAATTATAAAGAAATTTAAATAGACTAGAAGCGTTACAGATGTGATCAGCCTGTGTATCCTCGCAATGAAAATATCGCTTCTGTTAATGAAAGTATGACGGATAATCCAAATTTCAATTCAGAACGCTATGACAGTAGCCAATTTTTTTTTTTTTTGGTGCCACAAACCTTACATAACGACTTTGGTAGAACTTTGATTAAAAAGTTTTTTTATTTGGGAAAAACTATAGTAGTTTTTAGCAAAACAAGACAATTTGCAAATTTTTATTAATTACGGGGAATAGGGAAATTTCTAATTTGGGCTCTCTGATTGTTATTCACTTAGGACAGGAGAAGTGAGAAGGCAACTAGTTTAGAATCCTAAATGGCATGCTAACACCGATGGGTTTCAGCTCAACAGGTAACATTTGTTACAGAAACTTAACTCGATGGCAGGATCAGTTGCATCTTAAATATTGCTATTATGAAAACACGAAAGAATACAAAGAACAGAAACACCCCAAATGTTGATGACTTCCGCAAACGTTATAAGGATCGTGGTTTAAATGACCGCACCTTAAATGTCCACAACCTTTACAAAGCAGGTAACTCTTTTCGATTGGCGGATATGTTGATGAATTTATATCCCAACGACGGGATAACACTTGCCACAGTTGGGGCATGGGTTTGTTGTTACTGAGATTTGTGCACATTCCCTTATAGTTACGTGCTGACACATGTTGACTTAACTTCATCTCTTTATGACAGTTTTCTAAGGTCACTCAATTAATTTGTTTTTGTTGCTTACTCTTACTTACGTATCTCTCAATGAATTACTGTATTAATTTTCTTAGTTAAGCTCTCTCTCTCCTTCCATTATTTATATATCTCTTTAGTTTCATGTACATATTATCTCCATATATATTTTACCGTTGTTTTTAAGAATCCACGTATGTGTAAAACTAGTTTTTTTAAGAAGTTATCGAGAAGAATTAGTCAGTCAGCCACGTAGTCGCCATCAATAAAGTAATATATCGTTCCTTTCAATAGATTTTCTTGAAAATATCAATTGGTTTTATTTAAGAACATAATTCTATGGAAGACAAAGACCGGGAGACCTAAGAAACACTCTATGAGTGCTTAGAAGAAGTGTAAGGCCACTGAGCTGGACACGACTTTAAAATTGTTCTAGGACATTTTAATGTCAAAGTAGGAAGGTCGGATTTTCTTAGCCCAGCAATCGGAAAATTTAGTCTACATGGCAACACTTTCGAAAAGCGATTCAGACTGGTTTCTTTATCTGTGGCTCATAATATATTGGTAAATAGAACCAGATTCTTGCATAAAGAAGTGCATGAGACAACCTGGGTGTGTCCTGGTCGTAATGCGAGAAGTTCAAGTGATCGCGTGGTAGTAGCTGAAGGGCAAGCTTCTGCCAACATAGACTCGGATCATCAGCTAGATGTGCTTGAGATTGTGTCGAACGAAAAACATACGTAACCAGGTGCAAGAACAGTTAGACGTCGCTAAGCTGCATACCCCAAAATTGTCACAGACTACCCACCAAAATCTTTCAACTACTAGAACAAAACGCCCCGGGTCCTGATCTTCTTGCAACACTTTGTAACATATTGCGTATAGGACAACGATTCAACAGCGTTTCATACATACCGACGCTGCAACCAATTGTAATGCGTTTTGTCAGGGAAAGCCATAAGCAGAAGAGAAAAGAGGCACACCGACTTTTTTACGTGGAAGGAACGCTTATGGAAACAGAACACTATCCCTCTGTGATATGGAAAAATTCAGGGGTAAAGACGAAGCCTGAAAAATCCACCAGGGGATCAGAAGTAAAGGCTCCCCTCTTGTACGGACAGAAGTTTGTAGAAGTTTGTTGAGCGATACGCAGAGTGTGCTGTAATTATGGAGAGAGCGTTTTGTAAACCACAAGATCCAGATGGCAACACACGTGGCAATACCACGCCAATTTCCGATGATGGCATAAATTACCAACACCGAGCCAAAAAAAAAACTGTATTTCGACCTAAAAACAATAACGCTGCAGGAACTGATGGGATGCCAGCAGACTTGCTTAAGACCGGTTTTGGTGATCTGATAAACAGCAAGCATCAACTCCAAAATAGGATTTGGCACGAGAAGTACATACTCGATTGTTCAAATACGAGTGCACTATGATCTGTGTTCGAAAAAAAATCTATCAGGTATCTGTCGATAATGATCAGTGTGGCAAATCAACAACTAATCAGATACTCACACTACGGCTATTTCTGAAGAGGACCCAAGATCGATCTGTTTCTACACATATCATCTCGTCTCGTCGTTTGTGAAACTGTTTTCCACACTCCGACATTGCAAAAACTTTTTTGAGGCCATGGTAAAAAGGTTTTACATGGAACGACAGCCCATCATATACCTTCTTCAATATGCCGTTGGAGATGATTATGATTATGACGAAAACTGCGGTTAAAATGACTGGTAACAATTTTAACAAAATCCATATGGAACTTGCGGATGCCGATAATGTAGATGTTTTTGGCATAAAACTGCGAGAGTTACTGCGATCTCCTCCATTATTGAGAGGAAATTAACAAAGGGTCTACTCGCCTAGGACGCTGTGTGAACGTTAATAAATTCAACTTTAGAGTGGTAAATGAATTCATTCGATCCAGCTCCGCTGTAAATAAAGCGAATGATGTCAGTACGGAAATTACGAGGATAATATTAATTGCCAATAGAGGTTCCAACGGGCCAATCAAGCAATTTGATCATTAAGCCCTCTCTTGGCGAAAACAAAATCCGAATGTACCAGACGTTGGCTAAAACATATCTTGCTGTATGGCGCAGAATCCTAGATTATGACACAATCGATTGAATCAGCGCTGAGAGTCGTCGAGAGAAAAATGGTCTGGAAAATGTATGTTATATCATCGTTAGCGAAGAGCATCGGCGCCGCATGAACCATTAGCTGTATGATCTATATATCGACATCGACGTGGTCAAGAGCGCTATACAGTGTATAATATGTCAGGATGTCTTTTTTGGTCCCCACCTAAAAAGGAGAAGAAAAAATAAGAATATTATTAAATAATTTTAAAATTTACGAAAATGAAGTAAGAACGATATTATTTATTCGCAAAAAGTACATTTACACGTTTTCTTTGAGTTTAATTAGCTGAAAATATCAATCCCGCTTAGGAAAGTAAAAGTAGTTTATTTCCGAAAGAATTTTTCTGAAGCGGTAAATACAGAATTGCCGCGCGGAATAACTTTCGATCGGAATGGAATTTTAAGATAGGACGTCTTTGTAAGAGGAGAACATAGACGAAAGAAGGCTGAGAGGACGATGCCATCTCGGTAAAAAAAGCTGTTGTAAAAGTAAAGTATGCAGTATTTTCAGACATTTGAATTGTTTGCTCAACTAAGCAAATGTGGGATAAGAAAGTCACATTTCTCTGATTGAACGGTTGGAGTCAACATTGTGAAAATTTGCAGGAAGACTCCTTCTTGCAATAGTAAAAATCCGATGATATAAACCGAGCTACACCACAATCTTACAAGATTATGATAACATTTTCGGCAAAAATGCTTAAAAACTGTTTAGTTTTCAACTATCTTAACACTTAGTTCTGTTAGTTTATTAGCAGATAATACAAGTACACTGACACAATCACGTCTTTTTAGTCAATTGTTAGGTACAGAAATTGAAACGGCATAAAAAAATCTAGTTTCTGCTCCACAGATCATATATATCTTAAAACAATCAACTCAGTCGTTTCGGAGATCTATACTTCCTACCGCTACTTTTATACTCCAAATGTAGTTGTCCGTGACAACCGAAGCCACGCTAAAGAAAAACTAACACCGAAGCGAAATGGTTACGCAAAACCTCTACGTTGTGTAGCTTTTATTAAAAATCATTTTGCGTCACAACCTAACGTTCCAGGAAATTCAATGGATTTTTTTTACTACAAATCGCACGTCTCGATGAGATGATTCGTCTCCCACACTGACAATACAATTATGGGTCCTGTACAAGTATTATGGCAATTCTATGTGCAAATGTAAGTCATCAAAATCGATGTGGAAGAAAGCAATTATCTGGCCGAGATACAACCACTAAAACGAAAAGTGGACAAAAATACGTTCCGGTCAATGAAGCGATGAAACGGATGAGGACGGCCTGGTAACGGGGCATAAAACTGTTCGAATGTATTTCAAAACTTGACGACTGCTATTCATGCTCACATTTGAGGCATGCAAAACTCAAATCGGATTTCGCCTAAATGGCCAATAAAAGCTGATGAGATGCAAACAAAGTACGTCGTAATAACGTGCATCCCGGATCCCCCGCCTGTTGGCGAGTCAGTTTTTATGAGCGATCTTAACGATGTAGAGTCATCATCTCTGGTGGCAAGACCTAATCTGGCAAAGAGCGCCTCGGAATGAGGGACAGTCGTAAAACGATGGATACAGGTAGGAGGCAGGAGGTCTGTGGAGTGATGTGGTATGTGTGTTTATGGCTTGTTTGCCAATTGAATTCCTGCAACAATGTCGTTGAGGTGCTCAAAATTAATTGCTGATGAATGTCAAATTTGTGAAGGCATCGGGTACTTGGTCAGTGCGGCCACAATGGACTACAAACCCCTCCCCCAGCCCATGGCGCTGGTATCGGTCGCAATCATTACATTTACATGAACAGCTCATTGTTCGTTGTAGTCGTCGTTGCTGTGGTTGTTGGCCATAATCGCATTTGTTAGGTGTAGTTCAGCTCAGCTCAGTTCAGTCAGAGCAGTTCAGTTCGGTTCAAAGTCACTGGCGACGTATGACTAGCTATGTGTGCACGATGGTATGAGCTTTTGCAGTTACGGTTAGCTTTGTTTGCACGTGCAAACGTACATGCGAGCACGAATGTGGCAGTTTGTTGCGCTGCCGTATATGCCGGTCGGTGTGACAGCAACAGCGGCGCTCCTTTGGCTTCTTTGGCGACAGCAGTTCACACGTTGCAGCGTCCGCAGCAACGGCATAAACTTAAAAAGTTGCAGGGAATGAGATACTCATTAAAGACGCCATAAGCATAATAAACCGAAGAGCAAACATCGATTAAACATTATTTATGGGGCTTCGCCTAACAATGTCTTCGTTACTTGACATTCGTCGTCCCCGCTTCCATCCTTCCAATGACGGTCTAGGTGCATGTAAACATGTGAGCTGACTGTCTTTCTTTGAATTCTTCATTCGATTCATTCTCACCGCTATTATTGTGGCCAACTATTGTTGTGGCCAAAATCGAAATCTAGAAACCGGTTAACCGGTTAGAATGCTCTCATCTTTGGTAGACGACAGATTTGTGTCTTTTTGAGAAAATAAGACGTAGAGTGCAAAGCTAACCATAAGCGAACGGCGATTAGCCGCTCCCAATCATTGCCGCTTCAGTAATTCTATCGACTATCGATTTTCGAGTTCTTTGCTTGAACTTTCGACCAAAATTGGGGTATCCATATACATTATATTCTTATAGTAAAAATACAAATAATTAATGAGACGATTTTTTCATAAAACAATGCATTTTAACGGATTATCTGTGTTATATGCCATGGAGAAAAATTCCAAAAAACCGTTTTCTTGGAGTCGGTGTTTCCGACAACCGGTTTTAAACAAGTTAATAAAGCGATAACGATTCAATCGCCCCCGCAAAGCCGAAGCGCTTTAGACCAGCATGTGTATCTGAAATGTATAAAGACTCCAATGTTCCTGAGCTCGACGTCAAATGAGTGGGGTTTGCACAGTCAATAAAACAACACTTTTTGGCGTATATTAAAACTTTAAATATACATTCTGGTATATTTTATTGTACAAATTCACATAAGGTTACTCCAACATTTAGGCTGATTCTCTACAATTAGATGTTCGCTGTTGAAAGTTCAAAATCCTGTCAATTACAAGATATTTGATAGGAAATGTTTTACAAAGATGCCAATCAACATAGACTATTTTTGAACACGAAATCTCGTATTTGTTGGACGAGTCTTTCACAGGCAGAGATTGACGGTTGTCCGAGGTGCGCTTCACCTCTAAATCGTTCTCGACCTTCTTTGAACTGATCATGCCATTTGTAAATTTTTTCTTTCGGTAAAAGTATACTGTCCGACGGACTTTCAACATTTCAAACGATTATGCAACAGAAATCCAATTCCGTAAACAACATTTAATGTAATTTCTCACATTTGCGTCATACAAAACCAAACGTAGCTCAGGCACTATTGGCATTTATGATGTGAAAATTTGCACAGATCTCTGTCCTACTGCTATAAACTTAAAAAAATGTATATGTATTTCTGATTTTCGATGTGCCTGCGTAATTTAAAGTGGACATAATATTATGACAAAAAAGAACGTTTTAAAATTCTGGTGAAAAAGAACCGGCAAACGTATTGCATCGGCAGGACGACGAATTGCCAATGAAATTCAATTTGAACCTGGTGAGTTTGTTATCATTTTGAGCTAATGAATTCTTCCGCGTATTCTTCAGTCTTAGAGAATTTTCATAAAAAAAAACTTTCATCACACAATAAAACGGGCTGACTGAAAATGCAATTTTCAAAATCATAAAAATAGCATAAATCTTACCCAACATCAAAGGTGCAAAAATGGTGAAATTCATAAAGCATCTCCAATATACAGTGCTTCCAAATCAATAGAAAATTCCAAAGAATAAGTGCTATAAATATGTATATTAAATGTATACGAGAGGTTGTGTTTAGTCTAAATCCCGTAGCAATCCTAAAAAACCTGTTGTCGTGTTTTAACTGAAAATTCTGAGAATTTAATACAAAGAAACCTTTTTATATGGTTGAAAGAACACAATAATTGTGTATGTCCTTTTGTAATCACAGCACAATCCGGAATTAATAAACGATTTCAACAAAAAAGAGCATAAGCTTTGTCTCACCCGAGGAGGAGAATTACTGAAATGGTATATTTTTAGTCAATATTTAGACATAGCCTTCACAAAATTGAACCGTCCATGCTTGGCTCCACAGTTTCTACAGTATGTACTTTTCATCAGCCATCAATTATGTTTAATTCATACATTTTGTTTCATTTGCTTCCATTTCACCTTAGCGCCCGTCCATTTGTTTACTATGTAAAATAATTTTTTTTTTCGATTCATCACTAGATAGTGGACGATATGTCGTCGGTTTTGTCTGTTAACTATCATCAAGTATATCTTTCAATTAATGAGTGAAATGGTACAGTTATTGGAAAAAACACACACAAAAATACCATTATTCCAAAGCAGAATTCAAAATTTGTATGGTAAGTTCTTTTCCACTACTAAAATACGCTTCATTACAATGTTTTAGAACCAATTTTCAAAACATTTTTCTCACTTCAAATGAGTAACTTAATCGGTTTTTAAAGCATCAACCACTTCTTCAGTTATCGATAGACATTGACCTTGCAACGTGTTTTCAACGTGTGGAAATGAAAGAAGCTAATTCTATGTTATATCAGGGGAGTGTGGCAATAATTCCATACCTTAGACGGCGGCCAATGCCAACGATCGTGTAATGGTCAAAGCTGGACATTTTCGGTTATTATAACCTTCGCATATGCAAAATCGGCTTACAAGCAGTTATGTAGACTAAATAGCATCGATGCAATCACAAAAAACTTAAAGAAATTCCACTTCAACAAAATACATAAAAGTATTTTCAATTTAGATATGTATTCCGACTTCACAGCCGATTTGGTGTCTATCAAGAATTGATTGTTCTGATTTAATGATACGATATGTTCGATCTATCAGAGCCCCAGAGCCCAGAGCCCATTGATTCATTCTCGGCTGTTTGCTTTTCCGTATTACTCTAATAATTTCAAACATTTGTTTAATTCGAAATCGAGTGCTTTACGTTACTCTGATGTGTTAATTTTTCGAAGAAATAAATAACCATTTGTTTGCAAGTGCTTTGTTTGCATACTGTCAAGCTTTGGAGTTATATGCTTAGATGTATAATATGATTTGTCGCCAGGGAAATGTTGCTCAGTCATTAAAATTCGAAGTGATTTGATCGGCGCATAGTTGATGAGTTAATCTACATCTAAAATCATAAAAATTCGGTAAATAACCTAATCTAAATCTAATTTAGTAAAATATCTCTTTCCCAGACTTTTAGATGCCGATGTAAAATTTGAGGTGTCTAAACCAATATTGCCATATCTCAAAACTTGACTTCAATGGCGAAAGTCCATCAGTAGTCTACTTAATGTTTAACACTAATTTGTCATGCGTACTTTCGCATATGAAATACTCCATTCTAAATATTGTTTTCAGATCTTATCTTGACCGGTGAATTTTAGTATTCGTTAGTTTGGGCATTTTTGGTTCGTTATCGGAAATAACTTTCAATAATATTTATGAATTCGCAAAAGGCCCAATATGCATTTTCTCCAATTTAAACTTCAATTTTAATAGTGAAATTTTTCATAAATGGAACAATAAGATGAAAATTGCTTACACTTTTCATAACTGACCTGATCTAGCCCAAGTTTCAATAAATTGGTAGAACAATTCAGTTCAATCATTGGTAGACTTGGGTATGGAATCTATTTATAAACTAGCAGACCCGGCGAACTTCGACTCGCCACAATTTAACGCCTTCAGATAAACTCTCGAGTAATAATAAAACACAGATAGTTCAAATTTCAATGCGGTTTATTTGAGTGGAATCGAAATCAGTAGAGAGCGATATGATGAACAATGTTTTTTGATTTGCTTTCCGGCGCAAAAACAAACAACGAAGACGGTTTCCCAACACGCGAACAGGCAACGTACAGCTGACCGTGCGAAAGACAGGGAAATTCGAAATTAATCCCCCAGACTTCCAACGACTGGCCTTGCGATTTATTTATTGTCTTCGTAAAAGCCAATCGAATGGGGAACTGAATCCGCTTAAATTGGAATGGAATAAGGACTTCTTCTTCTTTGAATTTGCCCTCGATAATCGTCGCTTAAATCACATTGTTCATCAGTTTCTTGATGGACAACCGCGTACCGTTGCACAATTTCGGATGATTCAGATTCCGCAACATGATTATGATCGATTCTACCTTCAGCTGTAAATTATGCCGCGGTGTTCCTGACACATCAAGCGAGTTCAAAAATTCCGTCGGATAGTTTGTCGCTTCATCCTCTTCGGTCACGCTGTCAACGAATTTGTACGAATGCAGTTCCCCAGCGATTTGACTTTGAATAATCAAATCCAAGTTATCGACGTCCTTATTCTTCGCTGCTAGTATTGCCCTTTCACTAATCCAATCGAGATTTTTATAATTTGGGCAATGCCGGGGAACACTTTGGTGATGAGTTCCTCCTTCGATGATGTGAACGATGTGAGGTGGTGATTGTGCAGCGCGAACTTGTGCAATATGGGCACGTCTCCATCCACTATGTTCTGCGCGTTTCTCTTGCATTTGATTATCACGGACTTTCTGACTAATTATTGCACTACGTGTACGAAGTCCACGATTTGATCGTCTAATAGGTGGCATTAGTCAAATAACTCTCCTGAAATGGAATAAAGTCCTTTTTGACTAATCCTATTAAAAAGACAATTTTTTTCAAAAAAAAAAAAAAAAAAAACTTACGAAATGAATGTATCGCAATAAATGCCCGCAATCCAATAAGGTAACTTCACTTTTTACACGCAAACTTATTTTCTGAAAAAATTATCGAATTGATAAACATTGCACTAAATTTCAATTGATCGTACTGCTCGTACCGTTAATGGATGTGATACGCGATATATGAGTATCCGAATTCAGTGTAATAATACGCAAAACTCGAATCAATTGCAGCAAGAAAAATAGCACATTTGTTTAATAGAAAATCACAATGCGAAAAGTGCAGCTGTCAAATTGCGCTCAGTGTCAGCATTGAACGCAGCGCAGCGCCATCTGTTATTTGTCTCGTTAACATCTCCACCCAAAATTCACGCAAAACATATTTTATCGCAGTAAATTTCGTAATTTTCCGAGCTTCACGACGAATTTTCAACTTTTATATCGCACAAAATCATCAAATCATGTGATAAAATGCAAAATTTCGTCGAAACAAATTGAAATTTTTAACGCTTTTCCGGAATTTTTCGTGTTTTCCACTAACAGTTTTCTATTTTGCCATTCGAAAAGACATTCCGGAACAATTGCATACAAAATTCCGTACAAAAAATCCATTTCCGATTTTTTCAATTTTCCGACTTTTCCGGAGGGTTTTCCCAAAATTTTCTTTCGTAAAAACCTTCTCCAGGCAATTACGAACAATTGAGAAAAATTTGCCAAATTGGTCCAGGCGTTCTTGAGTTATGCGCTTACCAACACATTTAGCGATTCATTTTTATATTATAGACTAGTGGACCCGGCAAACTTCGTTCTGCCTTCAAAGGTGGCAAATTAATGATTTACAATTTTCAGGATAGATGGTTCTGTATTTAAATTTTTGTTAGAAAAGTTTGGTTATTTAAATGAATGCTTTTAATACTTTTTTTTGTAAAGTTTTCAAAAATTATTTAATTTAAGTCAATTTAATTGAGATTTAAAATTACTGCAACGCTTTCACATGTACAACGTTCTTTGTTTGTCTGTCGGGAAACATAGAATAATGAGAAGTGAAATAAAGTCAGTATTTGAAAAACTTAAATTTTCCTATAACAGGATCAGAAATAATGGTTTTTTAATTTTTGATTTCTTCGGGTGGTACCATGCCTATTTGTCCAATCCAATCCATATTTGCAGCAGCACTTAAGATATGTATACCAAACCTACGCACCAAATTTTTTTCAAATACCGTAAGCAGGAGCAGAAATAATGGATTTTTAATTTGTGGTTTGTATGGGAGGTACCACGCCCCATTGTCCAATCCCGCCCATATTTGCAGTAGCACCTAAGATATGTACACCAAACCGATGTACCAAATTTTGTGCAAATACCGTAAACAGGAGCAGAAATATTGGATATTTAATTTATGGTTTGTATGGGAGATACCACGCCCCATTGTCCAATCCCGCCCATATTTGCAGTAGCACTTTAAATATGTATTCCAAACCGACGTGCTAAATTTTGGTCAAATACCGTTAGCAGGAGCATAGATAATGGATTTTTAATTTGTGGTTTGTGTGGGAGGTACCACGCCCCTTTGTCCAATCCCACCCATATTTGTAGAAGCACTGGAAACATTTACTACAAACATTTAAAAAAAGAATTAGCGAAATCGGTGTAGCCGTTTTACAATTTTAGATAAATCAAAAAAGTGGGCGTAACAGTGGGCGTGGTAAATTGTTCTTTCCATAAAAACCTAAGCTGGACTACGACGAACATTTAAAAAAAAAAATTATTCAATTCGGTCCAGCCGTTCTCAACTGATGTCCTTACCAACGAACGGCATTTGATTTTTATTTATATAGAATTATGATGTATTTTTATAGTTAAAGATATTTTAGGCACAAATCCGACTTACTTGCATGTGCAAATTTCTGTTATTATATTATACTTTAGTTACTGCAGCATGTTTGTAATAATATTATTCAAAACCGAACCGAAAACGGCTAAACCGGTTTCGAATAGCCGGTGTAATTAGTTTGTTCACCTCAGCATTAAAAAAAATAGTTATGAAAATATGTTTGTCGCTGTTCCTTAAATTAACAAATTAAAATTTAAACTACCGAAAATAGTATGGTAATTCTTCTGACCCGGCTTAGTTTGTTGTTACGGGTAGTTGCTCAGAAATTAGAGTTGACTTAAAAACTTTTTTTCATATTCATCAGTAAGACTTTTATAACAGATTGAAATATTCGATTGAAGTAATAAGTTAAAATAATAATGAATAAATAATTTACAAAAACGGTGCACTGGAGATGGGTTGAAACTTTGCAAAATTTCATTAATTGTCAAGCAAAAAATGTTATTTATTTTCCATTTTCATCGAACTATTGCTTTTGTATAAGACCCTAGCAATGATGAAACGATATAAATGTGCACCCCCAACTCTTACCTGTACATGAAATATATGTTTTCGTAATTTGTTAGTTGACACATATCAAGTATCCGGTATCTTTCATCGAAACATGTTCTACTATTTTGATTGAGGGACGTCCTTCCGTCTGACTGGTAGACACAATAACTGTCGTAACTCTTTATAAAAGTTCTTATAACTTAGCACAGTCTACTATCGTATCCACGGATTGTAAATGGGTTATAGCGACCCATCCCTTTTATTAACTACCATATAAACTGACCGAATCTCACAAACTCAATTTTCTCACTGCAACTTCCTACTCGTAGACTGTAGTAACTTGAATTATTGTCGATTATATTGACTTACAATACCTGGCCTTCATCCATATAATGATAATTTCACATCTCTGATTCATGTCTTTATATGTAAAAGGGCGTTGACTGAGATACATGTAAATCAGTTCACCTGACTCAAATTTCAATTCTAAGATAGTCATACCAAAATACATTATTGGAGATGTAATGAATTGCCACATTTCTCTATGTTCCGTTCTCGTGTGGCTGTACCCTAAAAGATTTCTTGACTTCTGCCCATATTGGTCGAAAAATGTGTACAGTAATCTCAGATGTAATCCCAATATTTTTTCCTTGTTAATAGAAGTCTAATTTTGAACAAAAGTATACATTTTTAATCAGAAACATTTTTTAAGTCTAGTCTACCGATTTCAACGAAAAGTAATATGCGAGGTGTGTTCAAAGAAAAAAGTTCGACTTCGATTGTTATTTTTTTCTATGTTGGTACACTCTTCTCGAAGATATGTTGACGGTTTTGTCTATATAGCATGTTTAGTTTGCTTGTGAGAGGTATAAATAAGACAAGTGTTTTGCATGTTCGGCAATTTTCTGCTATCGAAAAAAATGGATCAAAGAAGTGGCATCAAATATTGTGGAAAAAAAATGGAATTAAGTGCTCAAAAACACCTAAAATATTGACAGTGGCATACGGTGAGACTACTCTGAGTCAAAAAAAAATGTTTACAAGAAGGTCGAGAAGATGTGAATGACGGCGCTCGCTCTGGATAGCATATCAACAACCGATGAAAACGTTGAGAAAGTGAAGAAAATTGTTGTGGAGAATTGTTGAATCACAGTTAGAGAAGTTGCTGAGGATGTCGGCATATCGGTTGGCTCGTGCCATGCAATCTTTTCCGAAATTTTGAGCATGAAGCGTGTGGCAGCGAAATTCGTTTCAAAATTGCTGAATTTTGACCAAAAACAACGACGAATGAGCATCGCTCAGCAATTGTTGAATGACGTCAACGATGATCCCGATTTGCTTATAAGGGTCATAACTGATGATGAATCATGGGTATATGGTTATGACATCAAACCTAAATCCCAATAGTTCTAATGGAAGAGTCCAGGAGAGCCAAGACCAAGAAAATCACGCCGTTTGATTTAAAAGGAATGCCAAAAATTAACAGTCATCTCTTGATAATTGACTAAATGTGACTAAGTGAAATTAATATACTTGCGGAAATATATACTTCAGTTAATTAATTCGTTACAAACACATAGTAAATGCCTAACATAAAATAATTTCACATATCAAAAAAAAAAAAAAAAAAATACTAAACATTTTAAAAACGGGGCACCGTAATCAAGTAGCTCCAATGTTTCTTTTTATACATTGATCTGCGAGTGTCATGATTATCACTCCTCCCTTGTTTCTCATATAGTGCAGCCTCCGCTAGAACATATCAACAGACATCTAATTATTGCTTGTTTAGTACTGCTTCTTCGAGCTTAATTACCAAACCAGTCTCCGAAACAATGACCATTATTAGGTGTCATTTAAATATGTTTCGTTGCAATTATTAGTGGCACTGTGATAGATTTTAATTTTCGTTCACTTGTTCTTACTTTCTTATGTCAATACCCAACGTAACATACATATTATGATTGGAAACTAAGCTACATTGAAATTTTTATATATTTTCCTTCACCTGAGATAAAAGTTTTCTATAAATATATAATGATCAGTAAATAATTTTCCCATTGTATCTACTACATGAATATTTATCTATATGAATATCTAACACAATATGTAGTATTACCAAAGGCATGTGAAGAATATTGAATTTATCTTTATTAAAGCAATTATGTTAAATATAGATCGATACATATTTACTGGTTAAAGTAAAAGTAGAACCCATGAAGTTAGCAAAGTCTTGTACGTTCGTACATCATGTATTGGTAAACATCAGTTCATGTGTTTTCCTAAAAAAGATAGCGATGATGGGCTAGGTATTTAATAATCAAATTTGCATTGAGGGTTCTAGTTAAAATAATATTCGCCACTAGAACAATTGGCAAGGGAGGGTAATGTGGCGAGGTTTGACATAACAGCAGTAAGACCAAATTTTAAGCCTAACACGCATCTACATCTACAAATTAAAATACCCCATTTGCAGGGGCATTGTTGTTTCTTTTATTTGAAGGTTTAGTAACCATAGACCATTTTGTTTAATTTTTTTTTTCTGTAGTAGCTCAAATATATTACAGGGAGTCTGTATATTATTATTATAACGTTAAAACTGATAACCAATAAGATAGGACCCCGAATTCCCCAACCGACAGGTTTGCCAACATTATGAAGGCTCCCGCCGTCATAATTCTAAGGGTTATTTATGCGAGTGTGAGTATTTTTTCAAGATTCTTATCACCTTCAATTAGTGATTGCTTCGTTTGAAGTAATTTATAACACTAGTCCAGTGTTTATCACACAATACGAAAAAAACGCCCGGAATTGCTGCTCACTCATCTTTTCTTGTGAGAGATTATTTGGCCAAAAACAACACCGTTATCATGCCTCAGCCACCGTATTTACCAGATTTGGCCCCATGCGACTTTTTCCTGTTCCCAAGATTGAAGAGACCCATGAAAGGGCGGCGTTTTGTGGCGATTGAGGAGATAAAACCCGAATCCCTGAGAGAGTTCAAGGACATATCAAAAAGTGCATATCAAAACTGCTTCGAGTATTGGAAAAAACGCTGGCACAAGTGTATTACATCTGAAAGGAACTGCTTTGAAGGAGATAAATAGAAATTGGTGAATAAATAAATATTTTTTGAGAAGAATGAAAATTCACCTTATTTTTTTGAACACACCTCGTACATTTAGGGCGAGTAGGTTCCCTATTGAGAATTTGCAAATTAGATTTTTGTTTTTGTATAGCTTCCATGCAAATTGTTAAGTTGGGGGAAATCTTCGCTGAAGGTAAACCACATCTGCCCCTGTTTTCATCAAAACCTCATACAAATGTACCGGTCAAGCTTGATTCTACTGCTTCCAAAATTATTGCATTAATTGAAATTTGCTTACTTTTACCACCAATTATTTAGTTGAATCGATGTTGATCGTGTTGTGGCTTCCACCGGTCATATTTTTCGCCAACATTTTCCTATATTATGGAATAATGTCTCAATGTGTTGATTTTCAACACTGAAACTGGAATAACTTACTTTTTTGTGTCATAATATGTTCGATAACACATTTGCAATCTTGTGAAATGAAATAGTAATAAAAAAATACGAAATTTTGCAAATATTTTATCGAAAGTGTTATGACGTGGAATTTTTTTCTTGTGAAAAGTAGAGTGGAGAAATATATCCAGAGAATTTTTTTTCTCTGAGTAAAAATAGTACGGATGATGGTCATCTGGTGGCGTCGAAATAGCACAGTGGATAAAAATTTCCTCCCAGGAATGTTGAGTAAAATGGAAAAGTCGTTGTTCTAATATATTTATTTCCAAATATGTTTATTGGCAGCCAGAACTAAGGCAGCAAATAAATAATAAAAAATAAATAGCAAATGGTAACAGATGAGTGGTAACAATTACAGTGGGGGCAATTTGACGTTTCCTCTCTTTTCCCTTTTTATCCGATTTAAGAAAAATGTTTTGCAAAACGAGTGATACCTTTCCAATATGAGTGATATGACTAGACCGTTATTTGTCTTTAGTTACATATTGCCCTATTCACAATAGCAAATGATTTCTCTTGTTTTTATTTATTCTATGGCATCACCGTTTATTCAACTTTGTTGGCAACGCGTGCAAGAATTCAACAGGATGGCAACACGGGGTTTCCGATACAAACTTATGGTTAGAGGGAGCATTTTGAGAAATAAAAGTATTTATTGTGCACTTCTTGTACACTTCTGGGTTTCTATTCGGCTTAAGGTCATGGATAAAACTGTTTATCTTCAGTTTATAATAAAAAATATCAACTATTTATAACTTTTACGATATTCAACATATCGATCAAATTAGGCTTACGTTCCGTTGCTGCATAGTGAGCTGCAAGGGTCATTTTGTTGCTCCAGTGTTCTGTTTTTCACTTTCACTAGCTGATTTGCGTCCAGCTAGTCTTATTTTCAATTGCGTAATAGTGGTTCTAACATATACTGTCGAGCATACGTCGCAATGTGTGTTATAAGCGGCGTTATGCCCCAATTTTTATGTACAGTTGCCTTTGATTAATAACTATCCAACAAAGTAATTCAGAAATATATCGCCAACTTCTTGCTTATGTATTCCAGTACAGGCTTTCACAGTACGTAAATGTTAACACTCTAGGTTTTTTTACTCAAATAAAGACGAAATATGGAGCAAAATATCTCCAAAACTATCAAAAATCAAACAAATTTCGTTTAGCGTATGAAGTTAAGGTACTGTCAGTCATTTCACGATATATAGTTTCTATCTATGTTTTCTTACTAAATGAGATTTCATATTTGTAGCAGAGTACAACTAATGAGTTCCAAAGACCGCCGAAAGGAGACTTACATTTCCATAAATCATAGTCCATACGTATTAAGGACAGTTTCCGAGAGTATGTTGCTGGAATTACATAAATAAGCGAATAAACCACTTCCGTTTCCAAACAATTTTTTAGTCAGAGTCCCAAAAATTGTTGAAGGCAATACTTGAAATTGTTCATCTGTTTCTCTGGGTATGTCAAACAGAGTTTTTAAGATTTGCATGCGTATCCAAAGCATTGTGGTGTAATCAGGCATTTATATTGAACTTTATTGTTGCTGTGTCTTTATTTTGTAAATCTGTAATCCCCTGGGTCTTATCAACAAATGAATATTTTGCCGAACTCACCATTTTCATTGACCTAGTGGTGCGTAGGCTTAATGCCCCAAGCTTTCAGAATGTAAGTAAATTTCTTCACCATTGAAAACTGTTCCTTTAATGTTCTTGGTTCAATTAATTCACATTTTATACAAGATAAACAAACATTCAATTGCTAATTGTTAGTTTTGCCTCATGGGGATATGCTGAATTATTCGGTCGTTGGTTTCAGAGATGCATCCTTAAGTTAAAAGGCAAAAAGAATTAATGTGACAAGGAACTTTCCTATATCCCAAAAGGTCCGAAAGACGAACTATCTTTTACGGTCTCTTGCAAGAAAAAGCTGACCTAGGATAAACCAATGCGTGACTCCTTGTGTGCATCCGTCTGTGAATAAGTCATTTCCAGTGTCATGGGGTAAATGTTTCAATTTCAGAGCAATTTGCAATTGTTTAACTTTGCGGTTTAACTTACTATCGGTGCATTTAATACCGAATATAAATGTTGATAAGTATTCGCACACACGCCAACATAGAAGTTCTCGCCTTCTGTGCCGTAATTGTGTGGCATCCACAGCTGTTGGCTGGAAATTATGCTTGAAAAATTTTCCAATATTCGTTGGTTCACTGTTCATTCGATTGATCAACCATTTATTATGGTTTATTAATACTTGCAAATTATAATTATTATTCTTCATATTCTTATTGCGGTTTGGCCACTTATGCACCAATGCTACTGCCACTTATGCTACTCGGCGTTGCATGCGTTGTCAGAAATAATGCATACAATTCGCCGCTGCTACTGGCGTTTGTTTGTCTTCGCTATTGTTGTTGTTTGCCCCTAGATAAGTGCATATCTATATAGGTATATGTACACCCGAGGCCGAAGGATGGAAGTAAAGTCAGAGAAAGAGGGAGGGAGAACGAAAACGGAAACAATAGACACTGCAGACATCTGGCATATGTCAGGGTCGACAGCAGGAATACCAACCCAAACACTTATGTTTGGTCACAATTATGAAAATGTATGTACTTAAGCACATGCACCCATTCGTTAATGTTCCATGTATGTGCTTTACCTAGGACATTATCAGGGTACATACAGAGTACTGACCAAAAGCTGACCGCTCTTCTTGCAAGGATAACATACCCCTTAGAGCTTTGAGTGTATTTTGTATGAAATATTGTGTCAGAACCGGGAAACGTTAAAGCTGCAAGTGTTGAAGTTCAACAAATTTCGGTCATTTGCTCACATAAGGGCTGGTGTGGTCAGGCCAACCCTTACGGCTTTTTCCTATTTGATAAATAAAAACCAACCAGAAAAGGAAAGTAAAGGCAACGTACGAGACGCCACATCGGACTGACATACAGATATCCATTGAATTATCGCACTGCAGATATTCATCCACTTGGTCGTATTCAGTGATGAAAAATCCACAGTGACGATTTGGTGGTGCTGCCCCAAGTAGTTGTTATCTACATTTCCCTGGCTCATCTGTGAGGTATGATATACGAGTTTTAGGCTCTCCATTGTTCTTCTGTGTATGCGTCTGAAGGGCCCATCCATCCAAACTTGTGGCCATGCAATCATACGAGCGGCGAGGTGCAACGCGTAAGACTACACATCCAAAAGCTGCCACAAAAAAACCGTCCTTAATTGCAGGTTCTCCAACCAAGCGGTCATCCAATCGACCGACATGAAGTGTGCATGTACCTACATATGACTGTGTTCAACAGCCCGTATTCTGCTTTGCAATTTGGTGGTTTTGGCGCAAGCGGTGATTGAATCCCTTACCCCGACCGAATGGTAAACGTAGCAACTGAAGCAGAGCCACTTCCCAATTATGACAGGTCGCAAGTGTTTATTCGGTTATTTATTACCGTATTTTCGATTCATAAATAACACTCTAAATTACTGTACTACTACTACACCAGATAAAGGCAACAGCACCAACTCATGAGATTTTGGTTTGCATGTGCGTGTGTGTGTGAATTTAAATACCCTGGTTAGAGGAACTATTACCCGCTGTTCTGTCTCTGACTACTCGCACAGGGCAGCCCCTTGTCCGTTGGAGGAAACATGAGTGCACTTTGCACTTGCTATTCTTGTTAACCCGTTTTCAAATGTTATGAATTAATATTTATACATTCGTCGTTCGGTGCGGCCATTTCGTTACATCCGGATAGATGGGTATATGTATGTATTTACGAGTACATAGAGTGGTTGTATGACAACTGCGTTACTTCTGTGTGTTACATAAATAAACAAAGGGAATGCATTGAAGTCAACGCATGGTTGCGTCGCTGTTCATGCTGTTGCTGATTTGAAATTAGCTTTACAAATCAGCAACACTCAAATCAGCAACATTTGCAGCTTAGTGAAATTTTACCAATTTCAAATCAGTCTCTTTCTTATTGCATCATTGAGCAGTCAACACAAAAATTTGCTAAGTATTTTTTAATAATATTATTTATTGTAATATTGAAATAACAATTCCTCTTCTTACTAATATTACAAACAAAAAATTCGCTTTTGTTCTACCGGGGAAAGTATGCATACCTCATTCATAAACACTGCGTTACGGTTTATTTTAGGAAGCTGCATAATTCGGTTTGCAACGAATACATTTCATAACGTAATTAATAATAACAAATTCATAACGTTCCGAGGTTTGTGAACAATCGGGAGCAACAAATATCACAGTGTGAAAGACTGTGAGCGAGCGTCGTCATTCACATCTTCTCGACCTTCGGTGAATAGCTTGTACCACTTGTCAACATTTTTTGACTTAGAGTAGTCTCCCTCGATAGCAGAAAATTTCCGAACACGTAAAACACTTGTCTTATTTTTATGCCTCTCGCAAATAAACTAACCATGCTATGTGGATAAAACCGTCGACATATCTTCGAGACGAGTGTATCAACATAAAAAAATAATAATCGAAAGTCGAATGTACGTTGACCGAGAAATTTAAAAATTCATCGTTTTTGTGAACACACCTCGTATGCTACGATTCACTAAAATAATGCAGATGTGGTATAGGTGTCACTCAGCTACATAACTTTTTAACTAGCTCCAAGATTTACACTGCCTGTGTAAAATGATTCAAATTGAAAATCAAGAAACGCGCATTTTTATTATAATTTGCGCGAACCACCGATGGATACCGATCATAATAAAATTAAGCAATAATATTTTCACAATCCGTGGTTTAGAACTAAAAATTCGGATTTAATGCACTGAATTTGCTAACTTTTTGAAAGGCTGCAGTATTTCCTACCGGCTAATATGCCACTTTGTACAAAAATTTGACCAGTTTTCAATTTAAATTGAGCAGAAACACTGTATCCCAGTAATATATGACATATGTGGGAAATAATATGACACATGTGGCAAACTACACTTCATAATTTTTTTTTTTTTTTTTTT
>JAHXMU010000577.1:508413-549669 GCA_019455685.1 Philornis downsi
TGAAAACTGGTCTTCGCTTATAACATATTTGGGAGGGAGTATATGGAATAAACTATTATGTTTAATCCAGTTATTAATTGCCATTAATTATTACAGCTGGTCCTCCACAAGCTCTGCCACTGGGATGTTTTGTATCGTAGGTTGAGTATCCATTTATTCGGAAGCAATTTTTTAACGAGAAATGAGTTTCAGAGACTAAGAGAATGTCAATATCTCGGCATCTCAAGAAATACTCTACTTCGTTCTTATGTTGGGTGAGTCCGTTGGCATTCCAGTAACAAATTCTTACAGAGTTCATTTTCTGGTTAATAAAACTTGAATGAGCATATTCTGGTTTCGTAACATTTCTTGCATAATCCCCTGCATATTTGTCATGAAATTATTCATAGTTTTTATGAGGGATTCGATTGAGGTTTCAATATTGTTTTTCTGCGGAGGAGCTTGAGGAACCTGATTTTTCAGAGATTGTGCATATGAACTGGATTTGGGATACACCCAAACTCTGGCACTTGTAACTGAGGAGTTTCCTCCTTTCTATGAGAGAGCTTCCTCCTTAGTTCTATGTACGCGGGGCAACCTCTATAATTAGCTGTGTGGATTCCTCCACAGTTTCCACATTTCTTCAGACTGGGATCTGTTTTTGGTAACTTGCATTCTGAAGTTTTATGAATACTTCCGCATATCACACATACTGATGGTAATTTGCAGTAAGCTTTAGTATGCCCAAACTGCTGACAGTTTAAGCATTGAGGAGGGTCTTTGCGCGCTAGCGGTTCCTCAATTGATACTCTGCGATGAAGCAGATATCTGAGATTGTAAATTGAGTGGGGTTCATTTTTTCCTTTCATGTGGGCATAGTCAAACGCTATTTCCACCTTAAACATGGGCTGAGGAGCCTTGAATTTGTTGAGTATATTGTGAATGGATTTCACTTCGTAACCCTCATTTTCAACAGCCTCCTATATTTCCTGTATGGGAACGTTGCTTTCAATGCCCTTGATTACAACTATTAGTCCCTTAGAGCTTTTGAGTTGGTAAGTGTAGTAATTCTTACGTTGCTGGTCAAAAAATTTGGAAACTTGACGATATTTTTCTTCTGTATATGTTTGAACTTTTGTCTCCAGCACCTTCCCCTTGCGCAGGGACACTACATGGAAACCGTCTTTACCAACTAAATGAGATAATATGTTTACCAGATTGTTAGAGATATCTTCCCTTAGGAATATTGGGGGAGGTTTTTGTGCTTTCTTAGGTTGTGATTGCAAATTTTCTTCTTCTGTGCCAAAATTGCGTAGTAATTTTGACCTCTTGTGTCAACCTGTGAGGGAGGGATGTTTCTGGAATACTTCGAGTTTGGAAGTTTTTGGCTAGACTTTGGGCTCAATTTTCTTTTCAGAATGGGAAAGTAAACGTCTATCCCAGTTTGAACCGTTTCATTTTGAGGTTTTTGTTTCGGTATAGCGCCCTTCGAGGCCGATGTTGCCGGTTGAGTAGCATTCGCGAGAGTTGCCACTATAACACCGTTTGCACGAATGGTAGGTGAAATATCGGGTATACTTTTAGGCGGAATCTTAACTTGGGGCGAACTGATTGTTTGTGGAGCATGGGAATACGAAGTACTTACGGGCATACTTTTAGGCGGCAACATATTTTGTCCACTTGCCAAACTGTCATCATTGTTTGGAGAGATGTGAGCTGAGGAGGAATTCATAATGACACTAGTTTTCGCGGTTAGGAAGGCACTGTTATCTTTTTTGTTTTGGGATGCACTTTTCTGACACTCGTTTGCATTTCTGCCGTTAAGACTCAGACGTCTCTCTGAGTGTGAGACACTCATATAGGCACAATTCGGCTTAAGATATGCGAAATGTAAACTATATTTTTTCCAGATTTGTTGTGACTGTAATATTATAAATTGTATGTTATTATCACTGCACTGGGAAATTTTGATTTAGCGTCTTCTGACTGAATATTTTTGGGCTAAGAATATATTTAACCTTTTCTATAATTATTTTACTAGAGACGATGCACAAATACGTCTGTCTGCACAGAGAGAAAAACAATTAACGTAACTTCATAAATGTCATTGATGTTTGAGCTACGCTTGATTTTGTACGACGCAGCAAGTTGTTTGGACGATTTTTACAAAGGAAATGGAATTTATATTGCAGAAACGTTAAAAATATTGCAGATGGCTTTTGATGAACAGATTATGTGGGAAAGAAATGATTACAAGAAGCCGGAAATGAGTTGAAGACGAAGAGCACTTTTACCAGTAAGAGTCAAGTTCAGCATATCCGAGATTTGGGGCTCAAAAATTGTCGATTGAATTTGATTGATTAGGGACCCAGGTTTTAAGAATATTTGGGGCCCCAGAAACGTTAAATCTCAATTGGTACCAAAATCTCTTACACGATGTAAGAGGCATTATTACTGGAGGCAGGACAATGAATCGGGAAGTAACCGATTAATCGTATTGCCAAAAATCAGCGCTTTCATGGCGGATTTCGTCGATTACGTGGTATTGTGCATTATGAGTTTCTTCTTCTAACTTTGCAACAAAAAATGTTATTTTAATGTTATGTGTCATTTATATGGATCTATTTGCTAAAAAAAGTAAAGTACAGATTTATGAAGAGTTGACTCTCCTTCGCAACCACCAAATTTGACTGATTTGTCTGAAAATGACTTCTAGGATTGGACAGAAAAAAATTTGAAGATATTGGCTTAGTGCATTCTGTCAGGAGTTGGAACACTTTGAAGGCTCTCAAACACATTTGAACCGATTTGAGCGAATAAATTAAAAAATTTTTAAAACAAAAAAAGTAGTCTTTCTTTTATATGAAATACAAAATAATAACAGTTATAACATATGATACTGGAACAATTTTCCTACGCCTTTTGGCACTCTATGTATACAAGTGGCCTGAAATCTTATATCCTATTTAAAATGGCGGATTTGACAGTGTTTGTTTTTTCCCCTACATCTGCTTGTGGGGCATTCCTACACAAGTTATCTTAAACACAAAAAATTTTATTGTTATTATAACTTTTGCATTGCCTATTTTCACAAGGATTCACAAGGATACTAGAAAAGTTTCCCATGCTCTAGTATAACCCTGCAAATGGAAGAGTTAGCATTGCTCGTTCTGGTAACTCCCTTACAAAATGACGGCTTTACCAAAAATCATTTTTAAATTACTGGACTTGAAAAGTTTGTTTTTAAAAATTGCACTGTTGTTTTCCCCAAAATCTAGTTGAGAGTTGGAATTGAACAGTTCTGATTCAGTTTCGCAGACTTCATTCTTAATATAATACTTCCTAAGCCCTAATTTTTGAGAGTTAGGAAGTAGAAGACAAAGTGAGAAAGTATAACGAGGCGCATGAGCAAAGTTAAGATTTGATCAGTGAATACATTTTTTGTTTGTCCTTTTTTTCGTTTCTTTACAGAATTAACTAAATGATACTTGGGAAATTTATGATGGAAAGACTCAGCACAGAACAAAGAACCAAAGTTGTTCAATTTTACTTTGAAAGTCAGCATTCGATTATTCAGATCATATCGAAATTTCACGTTCGAAATGCTCCTAGCGCTCCAACAATTTACCGATTGGTTCAGCGTTTTGGGTAACAAGGGGCTGTTTGGGATCTTTCGCGTGCTGAAAGACCTCGTGCAGTTTAGAATGAAGTGACCATTGCTCGAGTGCAACCAAGTATTGAGGAAGACCCCGAAACTTCCACCTGGCGACGTTCTCAGCAGTTAGAGATGTCTATAAATATATACAGTGTTGCGCAAAACAGAAGCAACAAAATGTACTCCAGACTATAAATACATAATTTTCATAAAAACAAAACAAAGTTCACCATTTATTTTCACAGAGGTATTATTGAGCTATAAAACCAATACATTACAACAACAACAACAATTGCGTTTAAAAGAAATATAAAAAATGTACAGCAGAGTCGGAATTCACTTGCGCAAAACAAGCGCAACAAAATCAATATTTTGTGTATCCGCCCTTGGTTTTAATAACATTTTTGCACCTTTTTGGCATCGAGGCAACTAATGAATAAAAACAATCCTCCGGAAGGTTTTCCCACTCAGTTTTCAACTTGTTGAATAGTTCCTCTTTTTGTTGGAAAACCGATGTCCTGCCACTCTCCTTTTAAGGATGCCAAAAAGGTTTTCAATAGGATTCAAATCAGGTGATTGTGCGGGCCAATCAAGAGTTTGAATCCTATTGTTTGTTAGCCACTCTTTTGCCACTTTCGATGTGTGTTTCGGATCGTTATCATGTTGAAACACCCATCGAAGTGGCACATTCCACTCTGCATGGGGTAGCATTTGGTGTTGTAGTATGCCTCGATATCCCTCACCGTTCATTATTCCATCTATATAATAAAATGGACCAGGTCCTTGAGCCGAGAAGCATGTCCACACTATTATATTTCCACCACCATACTTTGCAGTGACGAGGATGTTCTTGGTTTTAAGACGTTGTCCTCTGTGTCGCCCGACGGTCTGCATTCCATCCGATTGAATTAGATTAAATTTAGATTCATCGCTAAACAGTACTGTCCTCCACTTATTTACTGACCAATTGCGATGTCTTTTAGCAAATTTTAACCTTTTCCAAAGAAATAATAGTAATATTAATACAGCATTACACTAAAAATAAAAACTCACCTATTTTTTATATGCCTTATTGTAAGCGATGGTTTTTTGGCTGGTCTGTAACTTTTTAAATTGTTTTCTACAGCCCGTCTTCGTACTATACTGTGATGAATATTCAGTTTTAAAGATGTTACAATTGTTTTTGACGAAATAAACGGATCTTTCTTTATCATCTTAACAATTTCACGGTCTGTCCGAGTTGAAGTTTTTCGAGGTCTTCCACCTAAATGTTTGGTTTTCATTTCTCTGGTCTGTCGATACTTCTTTATCAACCGGCAAATGCAGGATCTATTAATTTTAAATTTTTTTGCTATCTCTGCTTGCTTCATACCACCTAAAAAGTCATTAATTATTTCACTTTTTAATTTGTCTCCAAACTTTTCCCTCGCCATGTTCTTAACGTCGTTAATATGCAAAGATCGTTGACAAACTGAATCAAATATTGCACAAATTGAAAGTATTTTACGGCAGCTTCTCAAAAACATTGTAAAAGTACCGCTAGATCGCATTCTTTTTAAACCTATTCTCTTCTTTCTCTACTTTGTTGCTATTGTTTTACGCAAGTGAATTCTGACTCTGCTGTACATTTTTTCATATTTCTTTTAAACGCAAGTGTTATTGTTGTTGTAATGTATTGGTTTTATGGCTTAATAATACCTCTGTGAAAATAAATGGTAAGCTTTGTTTTAAATATTTTGTTTTTATGAAAATTATATATTTATAGTCTGGAGTACATTTTGTTGCTTTTGTTTTGCGCAACACTGTATATACCTATATACATATATAATTTATCTTATACAAGGACGGTGTACAGACAAATCCATTGAAGACTATCGTATTACAAAAGAATATATTGTTATCATTAAACAGGAATTAAGTTGTGGTGGTTATTCTCACACACTCATTCAGGCAACTTGTGGTTATGAAATCGTTATTGTTCCCAGCAATACATTTAAAACCAAGAATGGGAGCAGCTAAGCTTTGTTCCAGTACCTACCTAATAGTGTCAGAGAAAGTATACAAACATTTCCCCATAATGAAAAAACTGTGAAACTAATTGGAACGAAAGACTACCAAAAATAGTAAAATAGCAAGGAAACGCAATTACCTATACATATATTTCATTTCCTGCTGTTAGCTTAATTAGTAGTACTCAACAAATTTCTTTGAGTACAATTATCTTTTATGCGCCCTTAAATTTGTTTCAACTCTATCTAAATTTGTTATAACTGTTGCTACCAAAGGTTTTTCCAAAACACGTTGGAACATAGCTATAATTTTATAGACGTTACCACTTCTCGCACAGAATAGTAGTTACACAGTTGCTTGCACTTATTGGCACCATAATGTTACAGTCGATAAACCCAACTAACTTTGGAAAATATTTAAAACAATCATATACATATCAACTTAAGGCACCGCCACAGTTTGTCCCAATGTTTCCTTAATTACAATGCATTTCCATTTGAAGGAATCTGTCTCTTGACTAGTCGTTTGTATATTTTTGAAAATAAATGTTTTCCCAAAAATAAACTGACTCCAAACTTTGGTTGCAAATTAAACTAATAAAGCATATGGCAAGAGAGTAAAAATTTGCAACAATTTTCAATTCCGAATTCGGTTTCTATATGCCAAATTGAAGAAAGGCAGCAAAGAAAGCCAAAGTTGCCAAATTTTTATGAAGTATTGATTTTCTGAAATAATTTTCGGATTTCACGATTCACCCACATCATGTAATCCAGTCTCTTCTACTCGTACATACTCGGCTATAATATGAATTGCCAGTTAAAAAAATCCGATTAATTGTCCTCTAAAGTTTTGATGTATAAAGCATTAAAAAAGTTTGCTATAAGCATTACATCGTTTACAATCATCATGCAACTGCAACTTGGTAATTTGGGCAGTAGCATCTGTTGTTTGCAAGAATTTTTTCAGCTGCCATATAGACTGATAGCTGGCAATAGAAATTCTGATAAATACAACATACCGGAGTTCAACATCATTTCTGTGATTGTGCCAGATGGGTCCATTCCCCCCCAAAAGCTATTACTAGTTATGTTAAGCGATACAGAATGTTACAGCTGCCACATTTTAGAAAATCACATTTTCGCCTAATCCGTCTTATTGATCTGTGGTACCAGGACGATTTGCTAAACCAGATTTCAAGAAAAAACTAAAGGGTTTTAACTGCATTGCAAGGTTTAAGGTCATTTGAATGAGTGATTCTTGAAGGGGTATGGGAAATATTTATTATTTGTAAATTATTGGCGAAATGATTCGTATCAAATCTGTTATTTTGCTTATGTTATACCAAAAGGGGCATGGCGATTTTCATTGTTGTATTCAACCTTTCATCATGACTAGAGGAAATGTTAGCAATATCAAATTTGCAAAGGAATGCAAATATTAATCGGAAGGAAGATTATTCCAAATATTTGGTCTTCTCTAATTAACCGCTTCAATTTATATTAAGTTCAAAAGCTCATTGTTTCCACCGAAATGTTGGTCATTCTCCTCTACACCGATGAAATCGAACAAATCACATGTATTAGTTGTTTTTTTTATTTTTCCTAACATTTACCGTAATGTAAATATCCATTATTCTTCCATATTCATATTCATATTCTTCTTCGCTTTAAAAAAAGTTTTTTCCGAGTTTTTGCTGTATTCTAAGAATACATATATCTCCAATTTTTATATACCCCACCATACGTTTGGCGGTATTCTGATCTTTCATTCCGTTTGTAATAACTGGAAGTAGTCATCTGAGACACCTCAAGTTACATCGTCACAAAATTTTATGCTGGCTTAAGCAGATCAGTCTCTGTTCGTGTGTCTGCCAAAAGCACTATAAGATTGGATCCTGATTTTTACCAGGAAATTGGGTTGTAATCATAAATAAGTTAAGTTCGAAACGTTGTCAAAATTGGTTTAGTAGTAAAGAAATTGTCAGTGCAAAGAGTGAACCTAACTATGGAAAATGTACATTTGTATGTATGTTTTTAAAAAGTTGGCGCTTTATTCGTTGATTAACAGCGATGTATGGTAATTGTGAACAAATAGTAGAAAAAACTAACCCAAGTCATAACTATTTGCTTAGGATGTGGATAATGAAAAAAAATACTATAATAATATAACATAATAAGTCAAAACTTCTCTGGAAAAGTATGCAAAGCCGACATATGTTGTTTAAGACGGTATCGTTTCTGATACGCCCACTTATCCTGCGAAATATATATATATGTATACATATATACATGTAAGTACTACCTCAACTCTTATATTTTCTAAGAGATTATCCTAAATGTGGGCCTAATTATTAAAAAATGCCAAAAATTATAAATGTTAGTTTGGAGGAAAGTTATGTCGTACAAAGGCGACATATTTCATATGAGAAGTCGTCATCTTCAGCATCATAATATTACTGTATTATACTATATTATTTTGCAATATAACTAAGTTCTCGCTGCTTTTTTTATAAAAATGCAACTTTATTATGAAAACCTTTTCACAAATGATTCATTGAATGTATTGGCCAGCGCTAGCTACTACTTTTTCCCTTCTTTGTGGAAAAGCTCGAATTCCGTCATAGTAAAACTGTTCATCTTTTGAGGCTATCCACGAATCTAGTCATTCCTTGATGTCGTCATACGAGTGGAATTGCTGGTCAGCCGAGCGTTGTCATGCTGAAGAATAATTTTTTCGTGCCTCTCCGCATATTGTGGCCGTTTCTCGCGCAGAGCTCGGATCAATAGCACTAATTGAATTCGATACCAATCGACTTGTAATAAATAACAGAGCATAACTTTCCTAGCGTGAATATTTGGCCGAGGCGACAATGAGAAGCATGCCCGGGCAGCCCCCATAACTTTCTTTTCTTTGGATTACTGTAATGAATCTACTTTTCATTACCCGTTGCAATACGATAAAGAAAACTCTTCCTTTTTGGTCTCTGAAGCAGTTATTCACAAGCAAAAAACGGCGCTCAACGTCCCTTGGCTTCAACTCACAAGCAACCCAAGTTCTTTGCTTTGAATCATTTCCAACGCATGCAATCGCTTGGAAATGGCTTGGCGGGTAACTCTTAATATTGAAGCAAACTCTACCTGCGTTTGACACGGATCTCCATCAAGCAATGCCGTCAATTCAGTGTCTTCGAAGGTTTTTCGTCGTCCTTCACGCGAACGGTCGTCAACATCAAAATCACCAATCTCGACACCTTGTTTTACTTAAAGCAACATCTCCTTCCCGCATATAACCATTATTTGGCACAAAATCATACATATTCACACAACCAAAAGAATATGACGTGGAAAAGAAATCACTATTGTGTCGGGGCGGTATGTGTACCATGACGTTTAGGTTCTGGCAGAATCAACTAGCACTTAAAGTTGACACCATCTATTATCAAACAGGGGCAACTTATGGAGATAGTTATATAAACTTTGGCCCGTCCTAATTTCTGGCGCCTGCTTAATTTTGCTCCTTTTGCACCAAAAAGAATTTTGTGCAATAACAAGGTCAGTGCAATTTGCATCGCAAACTGATGTGTTCCTAGAAATGTCGCAGGATTGGAAGCAAGCTAATAAAAAATACATTTATCTTTGGTAATACGAATAACTGATTCAGTAGAAACAAATATGCATGTAGTTTGAAAAATGAATCTGTATGGAGAATTTGAGGTTGCAGAATTTGCATGACTGCAACAATTTCTAAAATTAGTATAAGAAGTATCCCGTTTCCAAATATATTATAACAAACATTCTGAACAAAGTCATTGAACCTACATAAGTCCAAGAAAGGGGTGATCTTCATTCGCTGTATTTAATTCTGTTTTCGTCGGTTCATTCAAACACGCTCAGTCATGTTCGCCCATTAAAAAAAAAAAAACAATAAAAATGAATTCTATAATCGTCGTTATGATTGTAACATAAAATTATATTTTTATGCCATTTGCTTAATCTATAATTAGCTTCCAGTTCATGTTTCACTTATTTGCATTCGTCAGAATGAACCAAATTGTTCCCTGAAATAGTGTGTGTAGATGTACGCAGTAGTGTGTAGAAAGTATCCGGTTATGATATTGTAACAGACTGCCAGAATCTGAATAATTCCAATATATTCGTATTCTAAGTGTACCATCTACCTATTAAAAGCATGCTATCGCAATTTGGAGTACTAAAACACAAACAAAAATTCATAATTAGGTATCTTCGAAACCGAAGCAAGCAGTTTGGTAATAATTATGGATGAACTAAACTACTACGTATCAGCCGGATCACGATATACTCGTAATTGGAAAATTATAGAGAATCCTAATTTTTAAACAGCGTAAGAGTATGTCAACAAATTTGACTATCTCGGTAGTCAAATTTGACTATCTCGGTAACGAAAACACTTTCCGAGCTTGTGCCTCATACAAAAAGTAACTGATTTTTATCTTGAAGAAGATTTGATATGAAAGCTTGCTATCAGAAAATTAATCAAACCAACACCAACAGGAATGCAATACTGTATACACCCCTTTGAGTTCAGTTGAACATAATCGTTGGAATACAACTGAACATAAACTATTGGAAAGTTCCAAGAAGACATGAAAAATTGACAGAAGTTTAATATGTAAAATTCATGTTTCAAGGGATTCAATTTCAGACAATATGGATTCCTGCAGCACTGAGGCAAACTAACCGAATGTTGTGATTAATATCGCAATATTTAATACTGATGTACAATTTGTTAATAATTTAAATATCTAAAAAATTTCGAGGAAATTAAATAGAAACCCTTTATTTAAAATAACTAAAATGTTACATGTTATCAAATATATTTGAATTAAATTATCTTATCAACAAAAACACGACTTGAGGTTAAGGTATTGGAAGATGGGGATATTCATATTATTTTTAAACGTTTCATTTAATTTTTCTATCTTCACCTGAAGGGATGAAAGCATACATTATATTTTTTTGGTACGGCGAAAAATTTAACACCCAGAAGGAAGCTTTTAAAGTATTAAATATCTGCTGATCAAATGTGTTTCATGATTTATTTGCATTTTGAAATGTTAATTAAACTAACCTAATAATAATTTAGAAAGAAATCGCTCACTAGCTCGATTGTGTTGTGATATCCAAAATGTCGATAATTGTTGTATTTTTGTATCAACATGGACTTCGATATACGTATATATTTTAAATCAAATACAGAAACTTCATTTCCTGACGCCAACTCTATAGCTGATGGCATTTTTGCAAACGTGGAAACTAATGCTCCACAAACGATCATACTCATGAATAACTTTTGTTTTCTATTTCCACGATCTGATTACCAAAAGTAAAACTATGTGTACTTATTCGATTGCAATAAAGCGTTTAAGTTTTAACACATGCCTTTTTCGAACGCAGCTCACGGTATTTTGTATATTAATAAAATGTTAACATATATAGGTAAGAAACGCATACAACCTGTATTGCAGCTTTTAACAATTTTGAATTTAAAAATGAAATTCGAGAAAAGCTCTACGCAAAATTGAAAAGTGTAAATATAGAATAGTCGTCATATAAAATACCTTGAGTGAGAAATGCGTAGTCATAAAACGAAGTTGTCACTGACATCTTGAACGCTGCTTAAAGTTGGCTGATCACTTTGGTTTCTTCTGCAAATTCAAAGAGCAATACACTATTTATGATGGTACATCACATAGAGAGAGAGGAAAGTTATAAAAGAGTGACTGAAACACATTTTATGTTCTCATCAATTTCATGTTTTTATTCATATTCTTACAAATATTCTGCCTCCAGAGCAAATTGTATCCAAAAATGAGTACAATATGCATCGCTGGTATGGTTTAAGAGCCTCAACCGTGTCGTATGTTTTTACACAGGGAAGAATTACAGACAGAGGCGGCATATGTCTCTGGAGTGAAAGTTGAGACACTTTCGATAATTAATAAGATAAGATAATTTCGATAATTTTGGGTATTTCTGTTAATATTTTTAAGTTCGCTGTAATGTAATTACAAACATTTTAAAACAATCGCACGTAGCATTATAAAATTCTAAACAATCAAATTTCCATGTTGTGAAAAAGAGACAGTGAGTGTACTAGTTTGAGCTCTTGAGCTAGCGTTCAGACTTAACAAACTTCACTCCTCTGCCTGTAATTTTTCTCTTTGATTTTTATTACTCACGTATTCCACTAGCAGAAAAGCTTTCCGCCCAAATAAGGAATCTGTTAAATTCTCCTCTGTGCGTCTTATAAATTAAATGTGAGTGAACAATATTTTCTCAACAAGTCACTTCTCACAATTATCAGCTCATTAAACTTGCATTTTCCAATATTGTTATTCCGAAATAATGATTCGGCTTAACTTTAAAAATTCAGAAGTTGAAATTGTACTGGTTAACAGAGGCTCGTGCATCTCTATTCTAGCAAAATCGTTCCAAACTAACGGACCACATAAATATATCTTTTCTGAACCTGACAACATAACACCTACGTATGTATGTAAGAATAGAATAGAATAACAACTAAATATATGCGCCATTTTTGTTCTTTTACGCAGTCACTTGAGGCACTACAAGTGAGGCTTTCGTGTTCTCAGTGAAAGCGTTTGACGATGTTTTTTTTCTTTCATTCATTTTCTTTATTGGATCTTTCTTTCGAAATTTACAATATGTATTTAAATCTTAATCCTATCTTAAACTAAAGTATCCTGCCATTGCCGGATCTTGTTTTTGGTGAGCAGATCTGTTTATAACCGGACCAAGTCTAGCGTGTTTTTTCTTTTTAGCCGTATATGACTGGGAAAATGTTGAAGGTTCTGAGCGAGTGGGTTTGAGTGGGAGGACAACTTAGATACATGTGACCTGCTTAATTTTTTTTATTTCCTCGGAAATATTAGGAATGTTTAAATCCTTGTGTATGTTGTCATTCCTAACATACCATGGTGCACCACAAATTTGGCGCAGTATTCTTGACTGTCTTCTCTGTAGCTTATTTATGTTAGAAGCCGATGTCGTTCCCCACAACTGGATGCCGTATGTCCATATTGGCTTCAATATGGTTTTGTAGATGGTGACTTTATTTTCCAAACTGAGAGTAGACTGGGAGCCAATAAGCCAGTGGAGTTGAGCCATTTTTAATTTCAATTGTATGATTTTTGAGTCAATGAGATTTTTCCAGGTAAGACGTCGGTCAAGGTGAATACCCAAATATTTGACATGGTTATGAACGGGTATGGTACTACCGTCAATAGTGAGGGCTGGGCAATTGTTCTGTCCAAGGGAGAATGTAACCTGTACACTCTTAGTGGCATTTACTTTTATCTTCCACTTTTCGAGCCAAGATTCTAATGTGTGTATATGAGACTGCAGTTGTCCAGAAGCCATTAATGCGCAAGTGCTAATGCTCATGAATGCAGTGTCATCAGCGAAAGTTGAGGTTTGAATTAGGGAATGAACAGGCATGTCAGAGGTGGTATATAGTATAGGGCCTAGTATACTGCGCTGAGGAACTCCTGCTGAAACTTTTCTTTGAGTTGAAACAGAGTCTTTCGATTTTGCTACAATAGATCGATCCTACAGATAGCTCTCCAGGAGCTTGTGGGTATTTGCCGGTAGAAAAGAGACTACTTTGTGAATAAGGCCTTCATGCCACACTTTATCAAAGGCTTGGGAGATGTCTATAAAGAGAGCTGAGCAATATTTCCGATCTTCGAATGTTTTTCTGATCTGGGTTACTATACGGTGTACTTGTTCTGTCGTTCCATGACCCTTACGAAACCCAAACTGGTGCGTGGGTATTACATGGTTTGCTTCAATATGGGGGTACAACATTTGGAGAAAGATCTTTTCAAACAGTTTAGATAAAATAGAGAGTAAACTTATGGGTCGATAGGATGTAGTTTGCGACAGTTCCTTTCCAGGTTTTGGGATCATTATTATTTCAGACAGCTTCCATGATCGAGGAAAGTATCCAATTCGAAGCATAGCATTAAATATAAATAGAACTAATTTGAGGATATTGTGGGGGAGTTCTGAAATCATTTTCGCTGTTATTTTATCGTGTCCAGGAGATTTATTCATTTTCAACGAGAGAACATTTTTCTTTAAGAGAGATAGACTTATTTTCATGGGATTTGTGACCATTGGACTAATGATCGTTGGATTCACACGAGTGATTGTATAGTTAGGAGTAAATACTTCTTCCAGATGATCAGCAAATTCTTTTACTTTTTCATCACTACTCCTTGCCCATCCTCCATCTTTCATCCGTATTGGAGACTCCTGTATTATAGGACGCTGTAGTTGCCTTGTGGCCTTGTACAGGCTATAGTTAGTGTTTTGTATGGCTCCTAGACGAGATAAGTAGCGGGCTTCGGTGATTTCTTTGTTTTCATCCACAGTTGACCTCAGTTTTGACTTGCACTGGTCGAGACGAGCTTTGAGGTAGGGAGATCTGTGCTTTTGCCATCGTCTTCTCGCTTTCCTTTTCTCTTTGATTAGGGATTCAATATGACATGAGGAGCCATTTTTTGTTTTAGCATAGACCTTGTGCGGAGTTGCCATGTTTGCGGCAGTTGTCATTGTGGTAGTGAGGACGTTGATGGCAGACTGAATTTCATCTGGTGTTTTGAGAGAAAAGTTTTGCCACAGATGTGAGCTTATGTACATTTTGTATCTCAACCAATTTGTATGCCTGTTTGGAAAATGGTAAGGGATTTCCGGGTTCAAGGGAATGTTAAATACTGTGAGAATTGTGGGGGAGTGGTCTGATGAGAGGTCGAGGGAAGGAGTAACGATGATGTGTTCTCTTGTTATGCTCTTCATAACTGCAAAATCTATGAGATCGGGGGTTTTATTGAGATCCGTGGGCCAGTATGTTGGTTCACCTCCAGACAAAACTTTTAGGCCTGAACTCTATATAGCATCCAGCAATTGCCTGCCCCTAGGGTTGACGAGTCTAGACCCCCAGAAGGTATGTTTAGCATTGTAGACTTCGGCTGCTATTAACTTGTCACCAAGAGTAGAGAAAAAGCTTGAAAACTGGTCTTCGCTTATAACATATTTGGGAGGGAGTATATGGAATAAACTATTATGTTTAATCCAGTTATTAATTGTCATTAATTATTACAGCTGTTCCTCCACAAGCTCTGCCACTGGGATGTTTTGTATCGTAGGTTGAGTATCCATTTATTCGGAAGCAATTTTTTAACGAGAAATGAGTTTCAGAGACTAAGAGAATGTCAATATCTCGGCATCTCAAGAAGTACTCTACTTCGTTTTTATGTTGGGTGAGTCCGTTGGCATTCCAGTAACAAATTCTTACAGAGTTCATTTTCTGGTTAATAAAACTTGAATGAGCATATTCTGGTTTCGTAACATTTCTTGCATAATCCCCTGCATATTTGTTATGAAATTATTCATAGTTTTTATGAGGGATTCGATTGAGGTTTCAATATTGTTTTTCTGCGGAGGAGCTTGAGGAACCTGATTTTTCAGAGATTGTGCATATGTCATTTGAGTCGTCGTTGCTGAATTGACATTTGAGACTGATGGATCTGGATTTGGGATACACCCAAATTCCGGCATTTGAAACTGAGGAGTTTCCTGCCTTCTATGAGAGAGCTTCCTCCTTAGTTCTATGTACGCGGGGCAACCTCTATAATTAGCTGTGTGGTTTCCCCCACAGTTTCCACATTTCTTCAGACTGGGATCTGTTTTTGGTAACTTGCATTCTGAAGTTTTATGAATACTTCCGCATATCACACATACTGATGGTAATTTGCAGTAAGCTTTAGTATGCCCAAACTGCTGACAGTTTAAGCATTGAGGAGGGTCTTTGCGCGCTAGCGGTTCCTCAATTGATACTCTGCGATGAAGCAGATATCTGAGATTGTAAATTGAGTGGGGTTCATTTTTTCCTTTCATGTTGGCATAGTCAAACGCTATTTCCACCTTAAACATGGGCTGAGGAGCCTTGAATTTGTTGAGTATATTGTGAATGGATTTCACTTCGTAACCCTCATTTTCAACAGCCTCCTATATTTCCTGTATGGGAACGTTGCTTTCAATGCCCTTGATTACAACTATTAGTCCCTTAGAGCTTTTGAGTTGGTAAGTGTAGTAATTCTTACATTGCTGGTCAAAAAATTTGGAAACTTCACGATATTTTTCTTCTGTATGTGTTTGAACTTTTGTCTCCAGCACCTTCCCCTTGCGCAGGGACACTACATGGAAACCGTCTTTACCAACTAAACAAGATAATCTGTTTACCGTAGTAATTTTGACCTCTTGGGTCAACCTGTGAGGGAGGGATGTTTCTGGAATACTTCGAGTTTGAAAGTTTTTGGCTAGACTTTGGGCTCAATTTTCTTTTCAGAATGGGAAAGTAAACGTCTATCCCAGTTTGAACCGTTTCATTTTGAGGTTTTTGTTCCGGTATAGTGCCCTTCGAGGCCGATGTTGCCGGTTGAGTAGCATTCGCGAGAGTTGCCACTATATCACCGTTTGCACGAATGGTAGGTGAAATATCGGGTATACTTTTAGGCGGAATCTTAACTTGGGGCGAACTGATTGTTTGTGGAGCATGGGAGTACGAAGTACTTACGGGCATACTTTTAGGCGGCAACATATTTTGTCCACTTGCCAAACTGTCATCATTGTTTGGAGAGATGTGAGCTGAGGAGGAATTCATAATGACACTAGTGTTCGCGGTTAGGAAGGCACTGTCATCTTTTTTGTTTTGGGATGCACTTTTCTGACACTCGTTTGCATTTCTGCCGTTAAGACTCAGACTTCTCTCTGAGTGTGAGACACTCATATAGGCACAATTCGGCTTAAGATATGCGAAATGTAAACTATATTTTTTCCAGATTTGTTGTGACTGTAATATTATAAATTGTATGTTATTATCACTGCACTGAGAAATTTTGATTTAGCGTCTTCTGACTGAATATTTTTGGGCTAAGAGTATATTTAACCTTTTTTATAATTATTTTTCTAAAGCCGATACACAAACACGTCTGTCTGTACAGAGAGAAAAACAATAACGACGATGTGTTTGACGAACATTTCTAGTAGTCGCGTAATTGACAAGTCTTGCAAATGCTCCTCAAATTGTGACATTCGGAATTACTGTTAAACTTTAGATCCCGTTGATTGAGTCTAAAAACGCAAGGGAATTTGTTTTTCGAAGTGACGCTTTTACATCAATGAAAAATAATGATTGTAGAAGTAGTATTTTAGATAGTGTAGTATTTTACTTTATACCCTCATTCACTAGGATACATTTAAGAAAATTTTTAGAGCCATATTCGTCTGTCCGTCTGAAAGGCAAGTGGACATTATAACTCGCATAAATATATACGGACTCCAACGGATAGTTTTTTGAGTCCCATACAAAATTACAAATATGACAAAAATAACTTTTGGGATTGGTAATAGCAATGTGTATCACATTTTTCCAATTAATATAATTGATTTATTTAACCCTAATTGGATTTATTTAACAATTTTCTTCAAGTACCCTATACAAATGCTTAAGGTGATTTGCCTTAGTATATTATTTTCATTATAACTTTTTTTACCTTTTTTATAGGGTGATTTTTTAAGATTTAAGTTTTTCAGTTTGGCATCACTGGTTGGTAACGGCGTCCAAGCGTCATCAGTCAAAGTGAAAAGCGTACAGTATACTCTGCTATTTCACCATGGAAAGACTAACAAACGAGCAATGATTTGATACGTCGTCATAATCGACCTGCTGAATCAGCAATTCGTGCTGTTTTCTCCATATTTCGCACCAAATTTACTTTATCGGACATAAAAACATCGACTCGCATGCGCAGAGTGCGTACCGAAGAAAATATTGCAGCCGTATCGACCAGTGTTAATCACGATCGTGAAATGTCAATTCGTCGCCGTTCTCAGCGATTGGGCATGTGTTATTCAAACACAAGGAATTTTTTTTTGTCCCATTGGCTGAGTTGAACTTGGTTGACATGTGGTTTCATCAGGACGGTGCAACATGCCACACTCCTCGTGAAACAATGGATATGTTGAGGGAAGAATTTGGTGAGCAACTTATCTCTCGATTTGGCCCTGTGAGTTGGCTCTTGATTATTTCTTGTGCGGTGTGCATGTCAAGCCGTTAGTCTATGAGGATAAGCCGAACACTATTGAAGCCTTACAGGATAACACAACACGCGTTATTTGTGGAATACAGGCCGAAATGCTCGAAAAGTGACGAAAAATTGGACCTTCCGAATTGATATTTTGAGACGAAGCCGGCGCAAACATTTACATGAAATTATCTTAAAAAATTAAATAGCAAAGACAAATTTATCGATTCCAATAAAAAATTTTGATATGTGATGCAAATTTGAGGGTTGTATTCGATGCTGGTATATCTAACTTTTGTTTTCCCATTGTAAGCCCTAATTATTAGATCGCAGTTACTTACATTCTTGTGAACTGTACTGCATTGTAATGCTGACACAATGTGGAAAAGACGATTCGATGAGCACCTTCTCTGGTAATTCCCATTTAGTAAACTTAATTCTGCGAGTGAAAAGCGAATGCATTGCCACACCCTTGGGTGTCATACAAATCACAATTTAGCAAACAAATCATCGTCCATTCTTTTTCTTAAAATTTTATAATTCAGAGTATTTTTTGATAATAAAAAGTAGTGATTTATCCCGCCACTTTTGGTACCCATCACACTTTTACTCCAACGGAAAAGAACGTCGAGTGAAGGTATATGTAAATCTGTTCCCCTGACTGAAATTTCTTTACTGGTTTAACTTGCCTTCCTGACTGTTTCAAGCACGAATACTCAACAAAGATACCATGATGTATATACAATAATTAGACAGTGCCTACGACTTCTGAAGCAAAATAATTCAGAATTTGGATTTCTCCCGATATGTTAGCATTGCCATTCTGACTTCAACGGTTTAGTTAAGGAAGGAAGTTGTCCCACATCAGAATGTGTTTCTAATAATCCGATTCAATTTACTTTTTCGCCCCTGCAGATTTTTAGTGTAGACGATTACTTTGTTTTTATTCCTTTGCATCTATGGTTTTTCACTGAAAATGCGATTTTTAATTCATTTTGCCGATAGCATAAAAATTTGACTGAATCAGAGTTCCGCATTGATAGGCAACTGGTACTACAACTCAATTTTATTTCTGAGCTAAGGGATGATTTGTTTTTCAAATAAAATTCTTTATTGATCGAATAACTAGAAATCGGGTTTTCCAACGAATAAAGAAAATTGGTAACTGGCCAAAAGCCCATATGCCTCCAAAAAGCTGCTGGATTTGCGAGTGTGATTGTATAAAAAAAACTCTAAATAATATCTATTTTTACTCAAAAGCGTACAAAATCGTTATATTATATATGGAATACAGGCCACTTACCTGGCAACAAGTATGTTCCTCATCTACAAAAATATGATCGGATGTTGCAATTGTGCCAATTTGGTTCTGTACGGAAAACTTTCTCCTACAACAGCTAAATCCCACGTTTCAAATAAAATTGTCCTTTTATAATGTTTCTACCATTTTTAACATTTATTCGTTAAAGAAAATCGATATTGATCTGTATGTTATTAAATAATACTTAAAAGTTAGACAAGTCGATGAATTGGGTTTGCGAATAATTCGGACCTGCCACTCTCACTTATCTGACGATTAACCGGTACTTCGTTCGCGATGTTATGGACAACAGTGTCACAAGCATCAAAATTGCACCAGAATGACAACTTGTTGCCTTTACAAGGACAAATACTTTTCTGTAAAAATCGGACTTAAAACCTATGCTGAACTTTATTTGTTGATTAAAAGGAGAAAAATATCCATTCCCCACATTTAAAACAATGTCGGAAAAATTGTTACACTGCGCATGGGAGGAGCACCGCCATCCTGACAAAAGTTTAAAGTTTTTACAAAAAATATTACACTTAAAAATTGGAACAAAAATGCTGGCTTCCTAGAGATGAGGGTTTTGGACAAAATATAATACTTTTCTATACATTATTCGAAAATAGAAGTTAAAAAAAAAAACAAAAGACGATGGTGTAAAGAATCATTGTACCGCTTTTGTGTTTCGGCTTATGACTACTACAATTGACAGTTTTTTCGTGTATAGATCTACACCGCTTACATAAACATACTTTTTTGAAAAAGGCGGATATTTATTTATGTACTCGTATGTACATATATCGTACATTGGATCGTGTACACCTCCTCTCTCAGATCGCATTCATTCCATTTTCATTTCAAATAATTTCTTGCCTTCGTGTATTGTGTGTACTTGTGGCATATTAAAGTAAATACATACGTACGAGTAGACCGATTATCCGAAACGAAATAGTAAATTAATAGTTACCTCTTTCGGGGACATACTCAGGTGAGTTTGACTTTTAAATATTTTGGTAGCTACGTTTACGAGTATCTGGCTCACACAGTCAATCGGTCAGTTGCCTCTTGGCGTGTAATTAAACAAATTGAAGAAACGGACCGGACTACTACAACGACCACAGAGTAGAGCATGGGAATCCCACCGACCATTCTCATTCCCCGAATATGATGATGTGGGTAGGTAACAGACGTCATTTGTTTGACGGTTTATTTGTTGGCTTTTATTCCCTAATGAATGACCGTGCGTATGTTTATGCATACATACATTTTTGTGTGTAGACAAATATGTTAATATGAAATGTAATTATATCCACACACATAAGTGTATCCGTGTACACACGAGTATATCCATGTGTCAATTTTTGAAAATATGAAACACACATACCTACATATATATATGCTATATATAGCGTTGCCAAGGCCACAAAACTTGATATGTCAGTTCTTGAGATAAAATTCATTCAGCAGTCTCCACCTAAAAAATTAAATTGGAATACCTTTGAGAAAATTTAAAATAGAGGTACAATCGCTATCAAGATTACATGTATATACTCGTATATATTGCATCACTATCACTTTCGTTCGATCAACAAGAGGAATTTCATATAAAATTTGCAATCACTTTTAAAATTCAAGTTTAGTCAAAGGTTATTATTTTGGAAATTATTCCCGACTCAAACAGTGTAATGCAACGTTTTATATTAAAATGTTTGTAAATTGCTGCGCTTCGATAGATAGAAAGTTATCTTTCGAAACTTGTAGTTGTAAAATTGCACGCAAAAAGAGGATAGAGAACTCGAATTTAGTGTCAATCAATCGAAGATACTTTGAAGATATTTTGTTTTAGCTTCTGAGTAAGAGAGCTGACTGGCCAATCCAAGCTGAATATTTAGATACGAAAAAACGTACTCAATTTAAGAAAAGTTGCTTCTTTATACTCGACTTTTTCGAATTTTTCGAAAATTTACTCTTTTAAAAAATCCATTTTTCAAAAAACCCTGATAAATCAGTTTTATGTGAGTTTTTTCCTTTTTTTAAGATAAAAGGAAAATACGCATTTTTACGTTACGAGGGCGGTCCTAGCCAACCTAACAAAGAAGATACAAAAAAGTTGAAAGTGTTGATGGAACAACACTTTATTGTTCGCCAAATGCGGTCTTCTTATACAATTTCATCACATAAACGCTGCAATAAATTAGCATAATATTCGCCGTTGGTGGTTTTTCCTTTCTGAAGATAATCAATAAAAATAATTCCGTGCGCATACCAAAAAAACAATCGCCATAATCTTGTCTGCAGATGAAACCGTCTTCGCTTCCTTTGGACACGATTGCACCATATCAGCCCACTGCTTTGACTGTTCCTTTGTCTCAGGTGTGAAGTAGTGGACCCATATCTCATCCGTTGTTATAAATCGACGTAAAAATTAGGCTTCATTGCGGTGAAACATCGCCAAACACTCTATTGAAACATCTTCACGACGCTGTTTTTGCTCTATTGAAGGCAAATGCGGCAACCATCTTGCGCTCAGCTTTCTCATCTTCAAATCTTCGATAAATATACGATGTATAGCACTTTTTGAAATTCCAGCTTACTCACGTACCTTCAGCCAACGATCGCCCAATACGATTTTGTGGATTTTCTTAACCATGTATGGCGTGGTGTTGGCAGCTCGTATAACCTCATTTAAACTATTTATTGCTACCCAATATCTTGCAGTCGGAAGCGTAGGACTAGAATCTAGCCGGTGACAATTTTTTTCCATATTTACAAACTCTCTGAGATCGTTTATTTTGATAGCTCAAAATAAAATAAAAAACAACGTGGCGCCTTGAAATTTAAAATATATTTTTTAAAAGGTTGCCACTTCCCCCAAAATATTTTTTTTCAAACTACTGGCACCATCTATACGTTAGGTCGGCTAGTTTTGGGACCGTCCTTGTATTATGAAATATGAGGAAGTGCCGCATTTGTAACATATCGGCAGTATTTAAAACTAGCGCATCTACATGAATAAGAAAACACACGCTTATTGCAATATGTTGCTCTTCCACCCTCACGCAGTAACGAAACTATGCGGCTAAGTATTAACCTGCCAAATGGATGAGCCAGAATTAAAAAAAAAAATTGCAGAAAAGATTACAATACCAAATTAGTTGTAAAGATACAAATACCAATTTAGTTGTATATATTTCCATACACTAGATCGTACTTAAAACCGACACATCTTTGTAGTGTAGATTAGAATGATATTATTACGATGTACTGACTCAAGAAGTCTATTACAGTAATTGCAAAAGTGTGCAGGATTTTGTAAGAACTATATTAATACATTATATTTTTTAATATGTTAAACAACAAATTCGTTAAACGAGATATGAGAGAACTGCTCACATCACAGTAAGCCTACACGTGTTCAATTTTTAGACTTACACAACGTGGCCTACATTTTAACGACGATTGCCACAGTCTGAGAAGCATTTATCAAATTTGTCGATTCGTCAGACACATCGAAGTGACCAGCGCTGAAATAATTATGGATGGCTGTATGCGGGATTGAACCCGGGATAATACGAACGATAGTCGCGTATACTAACTATTGTGCTACGGCCGATCGCTCTTCACACTCTTTAATATATGTTATTCTTATTAATATGTATTATATTCTTATTAATATAAAATATATGTTATTCTTATTCTTAATGATTTATAATGCGTATAATAGAAGTTTGGCAAGGCAGTATCAAAAAATCGTACATAAAATACAAAAATATCTCTATCGTTTACTCCTGTATTAATACTAACACTATTAACACTACTGCAATTACTAACTTAATATTATATCATATTATAATTTAAGAACTTGAATCTGTTAACTACTACTATCGTTATTATATTATATTGTATTATTATTGTTATTCTATATATGTGTATATTCTACTATTATTACAATAATTGTTTACGAGGAAAGCATAAATACTTTGTAGGAACTTTTAATATTAGGTTTTTATAACCTGTTACCCAAAAATTCAAAAGAATTATTATCAGATTTTCCATTTTCCAAAAATATTTACGTTTCTCATCAAATTTATCAATAATAAAAAATGTGAATAATATGTATTTTAAACATGAAATTGTGCCGTTTCTGCAACTGCAGAAAAAATACAATGTTACTCCTTCTCTTAACTATAATTTAAACCACAGGGTTCAAATCGGGGACCTTAACGGTTGTAAAAAATATTTACACAAATCATTTTTAATAATTATTTGTTGATCTCTAATATATTAATCAAAAATATTAATTATTCTCAAATAATTATAATTTAATTATTATCAAAAATTATGATTATTTCAAAATAATTGTAATTTATTTATATATATCGACAAATCAACAAATAATTATCAAAATGATTTGTTACAACTGTTTTTAGTTGTATAAAAAGATTAAAAGTACTTCAAAAATGTTTTTTTTATTTTTAAAAATTAAGAATAAAAATCAAGATCGATTTTTGTTTTTAACAACCAATAAAGTCAAAGATTGACTTTTGACTTTGCACACTGTGGTCCAAATACTTACGAAACTTCTTAAAACTTTACGATCACAGATTGTAAATGATATATATTGGCTGCTTCCTTCCCGTATCTCCCATCAAAATTAACCCTCCTGGTACCTATTATACATATGAGTGACTTAACTCAACAAGACTTGGGTTCATATCTTGCTAATTCGGTTGCATTACAATTAGCCAGATTCCGATTTTTCGAAAACCAGTCTTTCCTCTGCATTTCCAATTAGTAGGCTGTAATGTCCTTGACTTTCACTTATTAAAAAAAATCAAATTAAAATTTGCTCTTTCTGATACCTAACATACAGATGGCCCATATAACCCCCAAATTCTTAGCTTCACATCTTTCAGGTTGTTGTACTGAATTCAGTCAAATTTGCACACATTTTAAGTTTCGTGTAGTAAGTTCTGGCAAAGAAAACAGGGGGCATTAGCTCACTGTTTTTGGTACCTCCCATACAAATTGACCGCAGTCTCTAATTCATTATTTAGAATTACTTACATTCCAGCCAGTTGCATTGTTTTATAATGCTTAGTGAAATTAAAAAAAATCGATCGAATAACCACGCCCTCTCCAGTAACTCCCATACAAATTACATAATTCATCCCTTACATTCCTATATCCACGCATCTGGCATTTAGTAAATTTTTAATAATAAAAATTCTGAGAAGGAAAATGAGTTGCATTACAAAGCCCCTAAATATACAAATTGGTCAATTTGCCAAACATTAATGAAATGTTATAGTTTTGCTTCTTTTATTGTGTTTTATTTCCGTTGATTTTTTATAAGAATTTTGTGGTGTGCTACACCGTTTCCGGCAACCTTCACACTTTTCCACTAAGGCAGAAGGATGTTGTGTGATTTCTGAATTTTCTGTACTGGTTTCAATTTTATTGTGTTCTCTTGGAAGTGTTTCTGAATAAACAAAGTTGTGCACGTTTTTAATTATGTCTTCTGTGAAAGACAACTCAAGTTTTAATATGATTTGAGTTTGTTCAAGTAAATGTTAACAGTTTATGATTTTTCAATTTTACTTCGCGTAGCTCCTTTATGTTTTAAAAAATAATATACTGCAAACTTTTACAGAATAATCGTACTTACTGACCAATTAATTTCTCTCCTCTTTGACAAACATATTTCAACTACGTGCCTTCCATTAAATTAAATTGAATTGAAAGCGCAATTTGTGTTTTTATTATTTTGTTTTCATAAACAATATTTTTGGTTTTCATATTTGGGGCGTAAATGACTAAATTTTGTGGTGCCCCCCCTTTGAAACTTTGTCTTAGAATAATACGTTTTGGCGAAGCCGTCACTTTGTTAATGTTGGGTTTGATGGTTGTTCAGCTGGCTCAGCTGCTTCTTCTTCTGTGAAATAACAGATGTCGCTCATGTATATTGAAACCGAGAACTCACCAAACTGCCTCATTCCTACTAATGTGACATCCAAGTTGAAATTGTGAAATTTTACATCTGATTTTTTGAAATTCCAAAAACAGCCTTTCTTAACATATACTTGTATACACATGTATTTTGTAGGCTTAATCGAATTATAAACTACAACATTAATATGTGCTTTAATCATTTTACAGAGCAAAGAGCTATGTGGAATTACCCACCTGTTGTCAATGTCGAAGTCTACACTTTTCACTTTTGATACATAATGTTATAATCCATTTTGTGGTTTTCGGCTTCAGTAAATTGGATAGTCATCGTGATCCATTCCATTTCACGTGGATATTCTTTCGCGTATTTTCCTTCTTTCATACACGTTGAAATGGGATGGTCCGTGTATCATGTTTAGTGATTATTTCAAACAATATTGGGGTTTCTTCGAGGTTGGACAGTTCAGCAGATATAACATTATCGATTTGTGTGGAACAATTGTTCCCAACAGCCAAATAAGGATTAGAGAATGAGGCAAGTCTCGCTTTTGTCATTTGATAGAATACATCCAACAAGGGGTTTCTTCAAAAATATGTTGTTTGGTAATAACGCCAATAAGTTTAATAAATTTTAGTTTGAAACCTCTGACTCTTACGTCATGGTAGTGAGATACTGATTGTCCAGGTCATAGCAACTCTGTTATTTCAGACTATGCTGGGTTACATGTGAATGTAATAACAACATCGGGACGACCATAATTTCCAGTATATTTCATAGCATCCTGAGCATACTGGTGCAAATGTCTCCCTGTATGTTTCCTGTAGAATAATCAGCTTTACTCCAAGGTGAATGTATTCTTCGACGCGTAGTTTCTTTGATTAAGACTGATATAAAAAATTCCTCTTTAAATTTTTGATACATTTCAACATTATGCTGATGAGAAAGTTAGCGGCATGAAGAACATGGTTAGTGTAGTCTATCCTGATCATACAGCGATATACACATAAGTCCGTTGAGGATGTCTTTTTGTTTGTTGCTGTTCTAGAGATGGGTTTATTTTGCATCATATTGAAATGACATCGATCTTTTAACTAACAAAAAAATTATATATTGCAATAATTGGATAGTTCAGTTTCAGTTTTATAATATATAAAATTATTACAATACCACCACCGACCAATATGCAATATGATTGATTATTAGAATATTAAACCTCCTTTCCTTATCACCAGACGGTTTTTTTATCTGCTCTGATGATAATTTTTTAGTGATCCAAACTGGTACACCCTAACGTTGTTTTAAATAAACTTCCCAAATTGTTAAGATTGCTGTAAATTAGAAATAATTCCGCGATTTGTACCTGAGCAGACACCACATCATCGATCTACTCATTTTCCTTTGTCCCTCATGAAATAAATTTGCAAAAATTACAAGTCCTTATCAGGTGGAGGAAGAAGAGATCCGATGTTGTGACAAATTTGCCCTTGAACTATCAATGTGGACACAGATGTCATATCGCTTACTATTTATTTTTTTTTTTTTTTTGTTGTTGCTCCAGATGATGTCATCTGAAAACATGAATAATATTTTCTGATATTTTGCAAAAAGTATTTTGAAAATTTATTTTTTCCTTCTGTATATGATTGCAGTGGCTCTGGGGGCTCAAGCAAAGGTGGCAAACTTATTTTCCCACTGAACCAGAGCCCTGGTCTTTCATTATAAAACTTCAAAGCGTGGAATATCTGCTCGATTTTTCCAATAGCTAATAATCATTATTCTTGTCATAGTGAAATGCCTCCATTGCTTCTTCTATTAAGTGCTGTATCATGTCTCAGAATTTGATGCCGGATGTCACGGTTTTCAATGGTATCAGTTGCTGGAGAAGTGAAGCCGTCTATTCTTTTGTTCTGATATTTCAGATGCTCTGGCAATCGAAGTACTTGTTCGTATTACTTCAAGACGTACGTCCCTTTGCTGATCCTTTTCCAATTTGAGTTCGGACCCCTTCAAGGCGTTTATGTCTTTGTTCGAATGTTTGCATTGCCCTATATGTGGATACCTTGGAAACACAGGCCTCATTTCTCAGGTATTTCAGCAGCTCTCTTTACGAAAACCTGAGGTCAAACGTTGTCTGACAAATGATTTTGTTCTATACGCTGTTTTGTTGTTTCAGATCGACACATAGCTACTCTGAAATTGTCATTATTTCTCGTATTAAAAATATACTGATTTCGGGAAAAATTTATCGTGTGATGGCCAATACTATGCAACATTTGAAAACATATATTAGCAATTTTAATTTATAACAACCATATACTGGCAAAACTGTTGGAAAATCATCTCTATACAAAGAAAGCGTACAATATGAAATTGGCAAGTTCGCTACAGCTTTTAGTGCTTTATTCTGTTGCCGCCGGAGTGATTTTAATTCAGAACTCTTTTTATAAGCATACATAATGGCTAAATAGTTATAATGACTTTGAACTGAAGCTTGAAATATTAGGAACTTAGTATTTTGATCAAATTTATTTCTAAATTTATACAATAAACTTATGGCAGGTGATACTGTAGACTTCAGATACTCTATATGCAGTGTCCAAGAAAGATTAACTGAATTAACTTCTGGAATTTTTTCCCCATCTACGTATATACTAAAGCTGTCGTTGAACCGAAAATGTGGCCTAAATCTTATCAATTTCTTTTTTTTTTTTTTGGATTAAGGAAAAGTTTATTAATACGTAAATACTCTGTTAATAGACTTGCTCCTCGTTCTATGTAAGGCTTCACAGCCATTTCATATTTATATGGATAAAAAATGGCAATATCATCAGCGTACACAAACATTTTACCTAATAAGTCAATATTTTTCAAGTCATTTATATACAGAGAAAATAACAAGGGTCCCAATACACTTCCCTGGGGAACTCCATGCTCTACTGGTTTCAAAGTACTTTTACTATTAACAATTTGTACAAACTGTAGCCGCTTCGTCAAATAGCGTTTTAAGAGAAAAAGTTCTTTGTCACGCACACCATAAAATCTGAGTTTCTGAAGTAAGATATCATGGTCAATCAGATCAAACGCTTTTGACAAATCATAAAAAACTCCAACTACCTATACATCCCTATATCCGTCATCCAAGGACTTACATATGAAATTTTGCACAACAACTGTTGTCTCCTCTGTTCCATAACCTTTTCTAAAACCATATTGAAAATCAGTTAACAAATTGTTATCTTGGAAATGTGTAAAGAGTTGTGTATGCAAAATATGTTCATTCTCCTTGGGTATTGGTACAATTTTATGGATTTTTAATATTTCGGGATATACTGAAGCATATAGGTAAACTATATCATGAAAGATGTTAACCAAACGTGGAGTCACACTATCAGCACATATCTTAAGAATTTTTGCCGAAATGTTATCATGACCCGGATTTTTTCCCGATATTAAGCTGGATATGGCATTTCTCATTTCATCAAGGCATGGCACGTATCCGAAAGGAGTTGTATTATTTGTCCTTTTAATTCATTGACTGAATTTACAAAATAATCGTTTAACATTTCAGCTTCTGAACATTATCTGCAACAAATTCACCATCGACATTTTTTACATTGATTTGCTTGTCTAATGCTCTTCCAAGTGTCTCATTAATAAAACCCCAAGATTTCCTAGGATCGTTCCTCATACTGGCCAGATTGTCAACATAGTAATTGTTCATAGAACAATTGTTAGCTATTTTAATAATATTGCCAAGGAGTGATACGGTCTTTCAAACATGTAACTTGTTCTTTTTGAGCTGTAGAACTGTCCATAGCATTTTTGACACAACTAATTAAAGCAGATGTGTCAACTGACGGGTCACCAGTATATGGCAAATCTTGCATTTCATTCTGAATGAAGTCTTCTACTTTATTATAGTCACATTTAAAGTATTTTTTTTGTAACAAAATCCTTGGTGTGCGCCTTTATATGAACTTTACAAGAAATAATGTTATGGTCTGATAAAGTACATTTTGCTGAAGCGATTTCCATAGGTTTTTGTAAATTGCTATATACATGATCAATGCACGTTCCACTCTGCGGACGCGTAATTAAATTATGACAGCTAGCAATATCATAACTTGATAAAAGGTTCAAAAGTTTAGCAGATGAATCATCGTTCAATAGGGCAATGTTTGCGTCACCAACAAATATGCAGGGTGTACGGCCAATGCGAACAAATAAATTTTCCAAGAAATCAATAAAGCATGGTGCATTACATCTTTGTGACTTATAAAATGAAACTATAGTAATTTGATTTCCAATAGATTTTATGTCATTCAATCTCAATATAATTGAATCTATAGAATTTTGATTTGAAATTTGTCCCACTGTAAAAGGAATATCATGCTGAACGAAAATAGAGGTACCACCATAGCTATCAGATCCACAACAATGTACAGCTTTATATCCCGGCATGTTGTAAATCTGAACAAGATTTTGATTAAACCATGTTTCCTGAACTGCTATAACAACAGGTAAATGTGAAAATTTTGAAATTAAAGTTTTAAATTGATTAAATTTGGATATCGATAATATGCTCCTGATATTTACAGAAAAAATGCTGAAAATATTGTGTTCTGGATTATTGAAATGATTCGTAAATGCTTCAAAAGATTGAAAATATTGATTCATAAAAATAAAAAATTAAAAAAAAATCTATATCTACTCAAAATAATAAATATACATTTCATTTGGGTGATAAATAATTGTCAGAATCGTCATCAACATCATGCACTCTCTGCGATCGGCTATTTTTCGGTTGATGAGTAGTTGCTTCCAATAATAATGCGCCTACTTCCTCCGTGCATCTGATTATTCTCGGCTTCGGCAATTCACTTCTTTTAGTAAAAATTGAACCATTTGCTACATAAACTGATCTATAGTCAACGGGTTTTAATGACTTCGCATGGTTCCATAAACTATTTTTAGGTTATAATAATTTAGATAATTTAGATGACAATTTCGTGAAAGATAAAAATATAATTTCGTGATTGATTCTAACAAGTTGAATTTGCATGACAATCGGTCGATTCCTATGACCACCGTAAGAGAGTTCTTAAAAGGGGCGGGAGACCTTTTTTTACTCCAATATATTTTCTTTTATGACAGTAGCATACGTACCAAATTTCTTCTGTATACCTCTAATAGTTCATTAGATACGTTGACAAAAATTGTTACTTATGTGGGTGGTGCCATGCCCCTTTGTTCAACTAAGACCTGATATGATTTGTTCTTTGATGGCATAAAGATACTTTTAAGGTACATATTATGACAAACAGTTCATTAGTTTAGACGCCTATTCGTAACAAATACACAGAGATACAAACATTCAAACATTCAGTTTTGTGTATAGATTTGAAAATCTTGGTTGTTCAAATAAGTATATTTAGTATTAGTATTTTTCAATGAAAGTATTTCTCAATTAGGGTGATCTCTTAAAAAATATATGGGTATTGACTTTTTTTTTTCCTTACATATACAGTACCTCTTATGAGTAGGTTTTCATATACAGGGTTGATATTTTCGAATTTTGAATTTATTTATTAATCTTTATGCCAAATTTCACTTTTTAAAAAGCATGTTGTGGTAAATGGCATAACAAAATATCGATTCAGTCACAGCTGTATAAATGTGCCTCGTTTTAATTTAACGAATCTTCCCGATATGTCATCATTGCTCAAGTAGTACTGAAGGACGGAGATGTTAGAAATCCTAAAGTGTGTAAGAGTATGTCCAATGGTATCGCACATTTAAGTTTTTTTTTCTTTTTTGAAAGATTTTACTGAAAACTTTATTTTATCATTCACGTTTATACTTTTGCTCTCAACGCTTTTAATGGGCTTATGTAAGATGTTATAAAAAAATCCATTGTCTTTCACTGACATTTGAGGCTTTATTTTGCTTAGTTAAAATGATTCGATTTATGCCAAAAATACCCCATTTTTTCTACAATTTGTTGCCATTTTGAAGGCAATTCCATTATGTCTTTCTACGACAACAAGAATTTATTTACTAAATACAACATAATTTTGCTAAAATTAATTCACAGCATTCAGCTCCAATCCTAAGAATATGTGAAGAATATCTGAAAACAGCTCTTAAGTCCCGTTCATAATATGAAACTAACATAATCTAAAATTGAATAAGTCAATATTAAAATAGTTTGAGAATTCAATCAATGTTGTACAAATATAGGGTAATCTATTTAGTGGTTTCAAAACCACCGATGTGGCAAGGCAGTCACCCGTTAGATATAAATCATCTAAAGTGTCATTTATTTAGTGAAAGGTTTGCCATTTACGAAATTGGGTCGTTTTACTACCGTAGAATGCATAAAAATGGTTAAAACTTAATACAAAAGTGATGATTCAAACATGGACACTTTTCGTGCATTACGTTGTGATTATGGAAATATTGCTTCCGTTAGTGAAAGTATGGCCGATACTCCGAATTTCAATTCAAAACGCTATGACCGTATGATAACCGTCTTTTTTAAACTGCAATTGAAGATTATGAACTGGACGATATGTGGTGTCAACAAGACGGTGCACGAGTCACACAATACTTTATATGCTTTATGCTTTATAGCATGAGAAGCTTCCAGAAAACGTAATTTCACGTTTTGGCCACCACGATCATGCGATTTGACGCCATTAGACTTTTTTGTAGCGAAATTTCAAAGACTGTGTTTACGCGGATAATACCCAAACGGTGGAGCATTTGAAAACCACATTCGTTAAGTTATCGCCCAGACACCGCACGAAATGTACGAAAAAGTGGTAGAAAACTATCTAAAAAGGATTCACTGCTGCAACCAATTCAGAGGTGGTCGTGTAAATGGCATTGTATTTCATACATAATGGCTTGGAACTTGCCAATATAATGAAATAAAAGTTTCATCAAAATCGTAGCCTTATGTTTGTTTTATTTAACTTTACTTTTCAAACCGAAAAATTGAAAACCGGGTATACGTATACATAAAAACTTGCTATTGATTCACTATCGATCGCTGATTGCCTCGTTGGGTTATACTCGTATAGTTTCTCAATTCAGAACTAGCATATATTTTTATAAAATAATATTTGTATGGCACAAACAATAGTTTGCATATAATACAAATTCCATTTACGTCTCCGATTTTATGGCAAGTTCCTATCTCTTAAAGATGTGATATTTATGTGTCGTTATTATGAGAAAAAGAACTGCTCTAATTTCAAATAATAACTCATTATACAAATGAGGATTTCAAAAATTTGCAAGGAAGTTCCCTGTCGACCACAACGTCGACAACAACATGTGACGAAGGAAGTGATGAGTTATTGCCGCATCGAAATGATTGCGTCGGAATGAAATTCCGTTTAACACCATGCGAGAAGTGAGTGGTACCTTCGTTGTATCCAATTTGGCTGATGTGGAATGCAAATGATCAGCATCACCGCCACCAACTCGTCCAGAAGTGTGCAACATTAATAACTAAAAGAGGTTTTAGGTTATCGCGCTTTTAGGTCTTCCATGACGGCAAACAAAGGAGATTGAATTAGCGCTGACTGGTGACGACAACGACAGACACGTCGCACAGATGCCGGACAAGGCCCTGCATCCATTCCGACCGAATGATATTAAAGTGTTTTTAATACAATTGAATTCACTTTGTTCGATGAGCATTATCAGCAGATAGCAGATAAATGGTGGATAGCTTCACGCTCTTAATGGTACACATTCGAGCGTCAGTAACAGTCCAATCGCATAGAGACACTAACATCATCATCATGACCGTCAACAGACGACATTGTCACATTGTGAAGTCCGAAGTGACCCTGGACAGCGTGGGGAAAAAAGGCGATTGGGTGAAAAGGGGTTTAGAACATGGAACGTATCGATAAAAACACCAGAGACACTTCAGCGGCGAAGCCATAATAACAGAAATCATAAGGTGTGGACAGCGGACGATTGGGCTACACACGCGTGGTGAGAACGAACGATGTAGCACTTTGTGCTCGCCACAAAGTTCCCATCAGAGTCGCTTAACATGGAATGGGACGCGATAGCTCGTTTGCCTAAAAGGTATCACAATAAATTAGGAAACGAAATCTCCTCTAAATAAAGACATAAATTACACTTATAGCGAGATATAAAAGAAAACAAAACCAATGGAACCGATCGATTCAATAACAACAAACACTGACGCAGTCAGACGGACATCAGCTCTCTCCGCCGTAACCGTCATCTACAACAGGTTGGTTGGTCAAACACGCACCGAACTTACTGAAATTGAATGATGCGCAGCAGAGCTCCGTTAATGTAGCTAAACGACGTTCCGAGCGCTGATGCTGCTGTTGGAAGCAACGACCCAGCGGACCGAGCCCAACACCAGACATCAAGACGATACAATTAACCATCCTCAACATCAGCACCAGCAACAGCTCCGACCATAGCCACTACCAGAACAAAGGCCAACATACAGGAACAACAATCAAAACCAAATGTATTTTATGGGATGATAAGAATCAATGAAGCCACCGAAATCCAATTGAGACATATTGTGTGTCTTATGAGACATCGCCGTCATCAGATGGAAATATTTAAATTTGGATTCCAGTCATTTCGTGCGTACCACTCTGGCCATCTCGCACGTTTGATTCGCCTCGCGCTTTTGTCACCAGTGTGTGAGAGCGAAAGAGGTGGTACGTGGCTGCAGCAGGTTGAAGTGCAATCGTATCTACCTATGTATGTGAGTGTGTGTGTGTGTGCCCACTCGTGTGCAAGACAGAGGGTCACTAATGTTGCGCTGCCTGAAAGACATCATTAATTTCTATTAATCTATCGAATATTCCCTATTCTTATTGTGTGTTAATAGATTTGTTAAAGTGAGGCTTTGATCAGACACACATAAATTGATAACCGTCGTCCACTCGATAATCACACGCTGTCCTCCACCCCAGCTCTCAGACATGTCATAAATCTCTGCGCTCGTTCCAAGTGTCTCCTGCAATCGTCGCATCAGATCCAATTTAAGAAGAGTTTGGTAGTAATTAACGGCAAGCAAACGATATCACTGAAAATATAAGCCAAAACAAATTCAAAACGGTGAAGATAAACACACTCCGCAATCTCCAGAACCGGGTAAGTCGTGCGCATGCATTTTATTCCTATGCAGATGGAAATTATTGCTACACAATAGAGAACAATAAATTCCCCATAACGCAACTCCACACCACATACGCAGTTAGAATACAATCGTCGAAACTCTATTTAGCTGACATTCATAAGCGAGCATAAAATAGGACACCTTGAACAAGTGTGGTTATGGTATCCAAAAAACAAAAATGTTTTTAAAATTAAGTTTCTAAGAAGCATATTTTCAATTTTTTTTTTATAAAAAAATCGCTGAAACCAAACTTCTATTTGAGGATCTTCCATAAGAAAATATATGAAGCGGTAACCGAAGAAGTGCTACTGACAATTGCAATTTGCCCACTACTGTAATTTCCAAAAACTTTTCCAAATCTACTCAAATTGTTGATAAAATGAAAATTGAAATTATTTTAATAAACAATTTTGCCAAACTTATAGTGATTAATATTAATCTTTAAATGGATTAACCTTTAAATGATTTTCTTTATTTCGCAATGAATGTAAACTTGATAATAAATCAATGTAACTGCATTTAAGCTCTTGTGAGCCAAATTCATATTTTGTATATAAAGTGGTTTTGAATTAAACTTGCAAGAAGTTTCCTAGGTGATTAACATTTTAAAATTTCAAGATAGTGAAATTATGACAACTTTTTAATTCAATTATAATCGATTTCAATACCCTGTTTCTGGGTTATGTCATTTTCAAATCCAGCGTGTGAGCTTAAACATAAAAACTGTAGCAACAAAAACAAAAAATCATCTTCTGAATTTTTATATTATAATTGTAAAATGTAATTGTAAAGGTATAAATCTGTCAGATTTGGTTCGAATATTTCATTTGGAACTTAGGTTCCACGAGAGAAATTGGAGGGTTTGTTGAAGAATTTAGTTTCTTGGCGGGATCTGTATACCTATAAGGGGTTTTCGTATTGGAAGAGATGAAAAAAAAACGGGATATTTGAGTAACTTACATTATTTGTCATTTGGGTTTTATTAGCATGTAGAGGGCGGCTGGTGAAGTGGTCCGGCTGGCGTCTATCGGAAAAAGAGAGCGAGTTTATCGCTAGTTTCAAACATGAGACCTACGTGCCCGCCGGGTTGCCACATGGCCGTAACAAAACAGGGGTTTTTATAATTACATGGTGGTTTAAAACAAATAAATGCTCAATTATTACAATTTATAATAAATATTTACAAATTGTTTGATACAAGCAATTCAATGTAATTCAACTTAATTCAGTGTAATTTGATATAATGCAATTTTAACTCGAGGTAATGCAATTTCACTAAATGTAATTCAATTTAATTTTCAGAAAATACATTTTAATTCATAATTTAATTTAATTAAGAAAATTCATTCTCAATTCATGGAGGGGATTAACTATGTTCATTAATAATGTTTGACAACATGAGCAGAAACTAATAACATGTGTAAAATATGAATAAAATCTGTTAAATATGCGTATTCTGTATTTTTGGTATTTTAGCTTTACAGGCTATAAAATATCCGTGAAAACCACATATTTATATGGTCTCATTAATGAATGGTGTAAATTTGAAGCAAATTCAATGATGAAATGTATCCAAAATCGGCGGTCCACAAAATTGGCTTAGAAAAACAGTAATTTAAAATGTTTTTCCCTTTAATGCGCTGACAAAAAATAAAAGCAAACACGCAGTCGCTTTGATTACAATTTTTTGCGTAGAATATAAGTTATGACTGGTGGGCTTGACGTTGATTCAGATTATGCAACTTCGGGCAAATAAGGCTAATTATCATTGTTTACTTACTTCTTTATTTAGGTAGCGACTAGAATATAAAAGCACATCTCTTATGATCCACTCGTGAAGAAAGAACTCCAAGTGTTCTTTCTCAAATCCATCAGTCAAAACTTAGAGTTTGACTGTGTTCCTGAAACTTATTGCCTCCAGCGGATTTTTGGCCAAAGGCTTTCGTATTGGAACAGACTTATTTAATATTCGCTGCAGTGCGAGTGACATGATTTTTGATGCCACTTAAGCGTGATTTAAAAATAAAATATCATCCGCTTGTAGGAATCGTGGGTAACCACTATTCCTCAATATTCACTATTGGGGATTCTTTTGGTGTTTTATTCACAGAAATTAAGCATAACGGACCAGACGAATCCGTCCAAGAACGTTTTTACCTTCTTTCTGTATGTAATTTATTGAAAAGTGAGTCGGAGCAGACGATAACGTCCAACAACGTCTACACTTATTAGTATTTATTCCCCCATGAGAGGATTAGTTATTAAGGGAAAGACCGTTTCTTCCGCTTAAACAAGAGTTTGAACTTTATTTGTTGATCTCCAAATAGCGAATGAACAGAACACAAAATGATCATAAACATGAAACCAATAGTTTTAAAATATAAGAAGAAAACATTTAGAGTTCCGTTATCACAACTGCAATTTCGGAGTTATAAGTTTGAGTGATATATGCTCAACAACAAAATTAGCAACAATGCAATGATATAACAAATGAGTGAGCATTTTGCATAAATTCGAGTGTTTTAATTCACTCAATTAATATATATGATACTCTCGAAAAACAATGTCAGTTAATTAATAAAACAAACAACATTAACACAAATTGAATCATTTAGAAATTAATAAAATTGTTGAATGATTGAAGAAGTTTAACTAAATATTTATGTACGATATTTATAGCATATAAGTAAATTAATACATGGCCGCTACACGCTTCAAAAAAACTAATGATTTGATTACGAAAAGGGGGAAATCCAAAAATTCTTCTATTTACGTTAACTTACTCTTAAGTTTTTTATACTTTTTGGAGCCGTTTAAAAGTGTTTACGACCAAATGATTGTTTAGAATGATCCAAACATATGTTGCAGGTGCACTCACTATTTTTGTTTCTGCAGTGTAAAGAACTTTACAATAGATATAATTTTGTCACGTAATGCGACGCTAAGAGAATAAGAAGAAAAACATACCAAAGTCATAATGAAAGGCAGCAGTAATTGTCGCTTTCCAGTTGCATGCAATTCGTATTTTAAAGACTTCTTTAACTATTGTTTCTCAACATTTTCAATACTGCGACTACCCAGGTTGTCCAAATGATTATGTAAAAGCCTTTAAGAAAAACATTAATATTTTAGGGAATACTTTTATGTATAAATATTTCAACACTGCATTAAATGTTTACTAGATATGTGCGATTAATTGGTTAATTAGTTTATCCGATTAGCCAAACTTCAGAATAATCAATTAAATAATGAATCCTACATTTGGCTTAAACATATTTCGATTTATTCATATTTTGATTATTCTAAACTTATGTTTAATTAATTAATCGGACCATTGAACCAGTCAGGTGAAACATGTGCGGAGTGCCAGAAAGGGCATATTCAATCTCTGAAAATACTCTGAATTAATGCACAATACTGCATTTAGTACAGTCGAATGAAATATATTCATCCAGGAGTGTATGGGTTAAATTTGACAATTCGTATGGGAGGTAGCAAGAATGGCAGAAAGCTTTACAGTTAAATGTTTTATACAAAATTTTAGGTTACAGCATTTCCACAAGGATAAATTTTGCTAAATCGGCAAACCTGCATGGGAGGCACATAATGGTCATGATACTACGGTCCATTTCCATTCTCAGAACTAAGCCTACTACTGAATTCAATGGAACTATAAAGAATTGGAAAGATGTGAAGCTAAGAATACGAGGTGTGTTCAAAAAAATAAGGTGAATTTTCTAATTTCGCGGGGTACGTACATTCGACTTTCGATTATTATTAATTATTATTATTTTTTTTTTTTTGGTGTTGGTACGCTCGCCTCGAAGATATGTTGATGGTTTTGTCCATATAGCATGTTCAGTTTGTTTGTGAGAGGCATAAATACGACAAGTTTTTTGTGTGTTCGGCGATTTTTTGCTACCGAAAAAAATAGATCAAAGAAGTTGCATCAAATCTTGGGTAAAAAATGGAATTAAGTGCTCAAAACACTTGAAATGTTGATAGTTTCACACGGTGAGGGTACTTGGAGTCAAAAACAATGTTTACAAGTGGTACAAGCTTTTCACAGAAGGTCGAGAAGATGTGAATGACGACGTTCGCTCTGGACGGCCCAGCACATCAACAACCGATGAAAATGTTGAGAAACTGAAGAAAATTGTTATGGAGAATCGTCGAATTACAATTAGAGAAGTTGCTGAGGATGTCGGCATATCAGTTGGCTCATGCCATGCAATCTTTTCCGAAATTTTGGGCATGAATCGACCAAGACCAAGAAAAGCACGCCAAGTTCGATCAAATGTCAAGGTTTTGCTCACTGTTCAGGAGTTCTTACCACAAGGTCGTACGGTAAATAAGGAGTATTACCTTGAATTTATGCGTCGTTTGCATGAAGCAATACGAAGAAGAGTTACGATTAGGCTGTGCCACGTTTTAAGAAATTGTATATCGTCAGTCAGTGAGTCAGTCAGACAGACGCACATCGCCCAATCGACTTAACAAGTCATAGAACATATTTGATCAAAATATACTTGGCTACTTCCTTCTGGGTGTTACATTTTTGGTATATCAAATAATACATACCTTCATTACATCGGGTGAAGCTGTAAAATCTAAACTTGAGTGATTGAATGTTGCATATTTGGTATTTTTCATTATGTGCCTCTCGAAATATCCCACTGTATCCGTATATATAGGTATGTATATACAGTATCCTTATAAAAAAAAACATTTACGTTTTGATTATGTTATTGAAATTTGATTAATCAAATAGAAAATTATTTGATTAATCGTTTCTCTGCAAAAACAGAATTTTCGATAAATATGTTAATGAGCCATTTTAATTTGATTAAACAATTACTCGCACATTCCTAATGTTTACAGATAAAGACCAGGCTGTACAATGACGCATATTCAAAATTTTGATGTATTGCGTAGGAAATGAGGACTTAATGTGTTATTGACCATCAAGATATGCCCGCGAAAAGCTTGAAGTGTACAAAATTAGTCCAGAGACTGGTAGCAACACACAGCAAAGCACTAGGAATTCTTCGAGCGTAAATCTTTTATGTTGAAAAATCAGAAAATGTCTGTAATACAATACGATCGCAGTACTTTAATCGATTTAGCATCAAAAGAGTTTAGGAGGATTACTAAGCCTCACATGATTGCATAAAATATCATTTTATCCCCCTCTAAGGAGGAACAAAAAAGGACAACGATGGCTCAAATAATGCAATTTTTTATTAATGAATAACTCATCAATAGCCACAATCAAATACTTGGAAACTAAAACTATAAGAATCTATGTCCATTCGGTTCAACATGTCAACTCCACTTATATGTATCACTCGACACAAATGTGAAAATGTATTTGACAAAATGGTTCCTTTTCAAATCAACACCCTTTGATGTGATAAGCGGAGGTCTTTTGGACCCTTCTTTTGATGCAGCACAATAATTGGGCTGGGCATTACAAGATGTGCTGATGGTCAAAACTATTAGCAGGAGAAAGTAGCTAAGCGATATTCGAATAAAAAGACATTATCCTCTAGACCTAATGGGCGAACTTCCCTCTCCACAGATATACAATTACCAGAACAATCACAAAATAATTTTAGCAATAGATTTTTTATGATTTTTATTTTATATTTTTATTATTATTATTATTATCCCCACGCCTCTATCCCCCCCCAGATACCGCGCGAGCTGGGGTCCATTTATAGCTGAACATGACGGTGGACTCGGCCACAAGTCACTTCAGCACTGTTGTGTCCATTATTAATATTTATAATTTTTTTTTCCTTGTCACTTTCTTGTCATATCTTGTCAAATTTCAGCATTATTCACATTCACACATTACCCCAGGAATGTTCTCATTATCCTGCATGTATCAAGCACTACCAATTTACACATATCGTGCAAGTGCAAATATAGTCCCAACTCACTCACATGCTGAGACACGGAATTCACCACTATTCCAGTGCTTGAGATCACTATCGGTATAATCTCCACCCGTCGCAGACGCTCCCGTTGTTTAACCTCAAACGCCAGATCCGTATATTTGGAAATTTTCTCCGCAATTGTACGATTAACATTTTCGGAAAGTGGCATTGCGACATCAACAAGATACCCCACCTTTCCGCGCTTGTCTATCTAAACGATATCCGGTTTATTGGCGATAACAGTCCTATCCGTTGAAATTGTACAATCCCAGTACAATTTATATTCCGTACTCAACAGAACCTCCTCAGGGTGATATATATAATGAGGAACCCTTTCCTCCACAAAACCACTTCTAATTGCAAGAATTTGATGAATTACCCTTGCCACATTGTTATGCCTCCTTAGATATGCAGTACTGGCCATTACGGAGCAGCCATTAATTATATGTGTTGCGTCAAATGAAGAAAGTATGAACATACTATAGACAATCAACATGAAGTTATCGATAATGTGAAATGTATTCATTCCCGTATCGTATCATCACTGAATTTTTATTGTACAAAACGAAGTCGAAGCGGGCACTTAAAAGAAAGTAAAAAAAGAGAAATTGAATTGCAATCAAAAAAAAAAAAAAATAAAAAAAAAAAAAATTTAATAAAAAAAAAAAAAAAAACATTTGGAGTGAAAATCATTGCTCGACATTTTGGCGCCCAACGTGGGGCTCTGTAGAAGAAAATTGAAAAGTTTAGCGGCTTATTGTGGCGTTGATGTGGCTGGTGATATTCTGGAGTTGTGTAGCTGCTGTGCGAAAGTAATCTTCTTGCTCAGTTGGTGGTCTAGAGAGGACGTGGAATTACAACAAAAATTTGCTATGGATAATAATGAGGTTGTATTTATGAAATTAAAGTATTAACCAGTCTAGTTAGTTCCATTCTAACCTCAAGTAATTTGACTTGGCTGCAGCACATAACCTTGAAAGTAGTTGCTGTATATAGACTGACTATGTGCAACAATTACATACAGATACAGGGTTGCCCATATTCGACGGACCCATCTGGCAACGCCA
>JAHXMU010000577.1:550069-601590 GCA_019455685.1 Philornis downsi
ATATAAAGCAATTAATGGCCTATCAAAGCGAGATTTAGAGATTGGCTTCTGACGATAATAAGAGAAGTGATTTGGAAGAACTTTGTATCAGCGCAAAGTCTTTAATTTTATCAAAATTAGGAGGTAGTAGACGGTCAAGTGTCCAACATGACTATACTATGAGTATTCCCATCCCCCCCGCAAATAGATTACCGCAGTTGAAGATTCCGAAGTTTAGTGGCAAATATTCTGAGTATAAAAATTTCATGACGAGTTTCAATAATTTGGTCAATGATAATCCAACTCTAACTACCATTGAAAAATTTAATCACCTAATATCGTGTCTACAAGATGACGCATTACGTACGGTAAAGGCTTTCCAAGTAAACGAAGAGAATTATTCAAGCGCTTTGAAGAGACTTGCAGACAGATATGATAACAACTGTCTTATATTTCAAGATCATATAGCATATTTGTTTAACATTACTAAAATGGATAAAGCATGCGCATCTCAATTAAGAGAAATTGTTGATACAGTGTCAGCTATATTGGATTCTCTTACCCACATTGGCTCTGATAGAGATATCACTCAGGCTATCGTTATTTATTTGGTATTATCTAAAATTGATTTAGCTTCGAAAGAGAAATGGGATGAACAATTAGATTATTCAAAGTTGCCAACATGGAGTGATTGTGCATCAGTCTTAATAAGAAGATGTCAATTCTTAGAGATAAATGAGAGTAGGAATGTAACACATGATAAACAAAAAGCAAAACAAAACAAACCGAAACCTAGTAGCAGAGATAGAAATGCTCATTTTTCATTTTCGTGCTCTCAGAAGAGCGAAGAATGTATATTTTGTGCAGATAAACAGCATTCAATAGCTGACTGCAAATTGTTTTCGAATTTCAATGTTCGCCAACGATTTGATTATGTTAAGCCTAAAGGTTTATGTATTAACTGTTTGGAATACGGACATATGGTTAAAAGATGCCGAGCTATACGATGTAGTCTGTGCCAACGGCCGCATCACCAACTTTTGCACAATAACGAATTTGTTCGTCAGATTGATTCGGCTGCTATTAATTCTAATAGTTCAGCACAATGTAGAATAGATAATGCTGTTGCTAATAGCAATTCAGCACAACGTTATAGATTATCTGCCAATATTGATCATGGTTCAGCTCAATGTTCTGATGCCACTATAAGTAGAACGAATGCTCTTAGTGCAGTTTCGATGTGTGTTGACGGATTAGGCCAGCAAGTACTTCTTGCTACGGCATTAGTTTTTATAAAAGATAAATGTGGAAAGTACTTAATGGTTCGTGCCCTATTAGATTCAGGTTCACAGGTAAATCTCATGACAGAAGAAATCGCCCAGCGATTATCATTACGGCGTGGTGAAGCTAAATTGGATGTTGTTGGCATGGGCGAAAAGCATAGACGAGTTAAACATAGTATTAGCACTTATGTAAAGTCATGTGTTAATGAATTTGAATTCATGTCTGATTTCTATGTTCTAAAAACAATAACAATCCCACAACCAGGGGAGACAATTGATCCAAAAAAACTGGCTATACCAGCTAATATTATATTAGCGGATCCTCAATTCTATAAACCGCAAAAGATAGATATACTTATAGGAGCGGAATCTTTTGTTGAATTATTGTCGATTGGACAAATAAATCTAGGTCTAGGGTTGCCAACATTGCAAAAGACACTTTTCGGCTGGATAGTATCTGGCAAATGCGATTCTCAAAGACGTCGATCGTCTACAGCCTGTAATTTAGCAAATTCAGATAAGGAATTGCTAACTAACATAAATAAAACCGTGCAGAAATTCTGGGAAATTGAAGAAGTTCCAAATTGTTGCAAGATGACTGAAGAACATTTGATGTGTGAAAATCACTCTTTGAAAACTACCACCAGAGATGTTGATGGTAGATTTGAAGTTCGTCTACCTTTCAAAACGGATCCAAGTGCATTAGGCTATTCATATGAAACTGCTAAACGCAGATTTTTATCTTTAGAAAGAAGAATGTCAAAAAATCCCGAAATGAGAACAATGTATATTGAATTTATGAACGAATATGTGAACTTAGGTCATATGTCACCTATCAATAATGAAATACCCGAATTTCCACATTACTTCATTCCGCATCAAGTAGTGATGAGGACACAAAGCACAACTACTAAGTTAAGAGTTGTTTTTGATGCGTCATCTAAAACATCGACCCAAAAATCACTGAACGATATATTAATGGTAGGCCCAACCATTCAAAGTGACTTATTTTCTACATTACTAAAATTTCGATTAAATAAGCACGCCCTTACGGCTGACATAACAAAAATGTACAGGCAGGTAAACGTACATAAAAGCGATTGCAAGTTTCAACTCATACTATGGCGTGAAGATCAAACTTCACCTATAAATCTTTATGAGTTAAATACAGTTACGTACGGTACTGGCCCAGCATCCTATCTTGCGATAAGATGCCTGAAGGAAATCAGTGATATGTTTAAGGATGTATATCCAATGGGGTCTAAAGTTATCGCAAACGACTTTTACGTTGATGATTTAATAACTGGAGCGGATGATATCGAAACGCTAACTCAACAGCGCAAGAAGTCATTAATATTTTGAATGCCTGTAAGTTTAGTTTGACAAAATGGCACTCAAATTTTAATGATTTTAATGGCAACGACTCTGAAAGACGGTTCGATTTAGATAACTCTGATCTCACACGAGCACTTGGTATCATCTGGAAACCACAAAAAGACATTATATGCTTTTTGTTCGAATTTGACTTTCAGAATCTCCCCTCAACAAAACGAAATATATTGTCAGTTTCGTCAAGCCTTTTCGATCCTCTGGGATTATTGGCGCCTATTATAATTACAGCAAAAATGCTTTTGCAGGAAATATGGATAAAGGGGATTGACTGGGATGAATCTATTCCCCAGAGCTTGGACACAATGTGGAAAAATTTCAAAACCGTACTGTCACAAATATATAAAATTGTTGTTCCACGATTTATCTGCACAACGCTAAACGCGTCTATACAAATACATGGATTTGCCGATGCTTCAACAAAGGCATTTGGTTGCTGTATTTATGTAGTGGCCAAGAATGCGCAAACCATATCTTCTCAATTGTTTGTAGCGAAGTCAAAAGTTGCGCCAGCCAAGAAAGTAAAAACGTTGCCAAGATTAGAGTTGTGCGCAGCACATTTGTTATGTAAACTGTGGTCAATCATAAAAGGTCAGTTCACAAACTTTAAAATTGTAGACATTTTCTTTTGGAGTGATTCAGAAATTGTCCTATATTGGGTTAAAACACATCCTTCGTCATTAAATACATTTGTAGCCAACAGAGTAGCGCAAATTCAGGAATATTATCCTGAAGTAAAATGGCGACATGTACCCACTAAACAGAATCCTGCGGATATAGTTTCCAGGGGCTGTGACGTTAACGAGTTGCAGAATTCTATGTGGTTTTATGGGCCATCGTTTTTAAAATTAAGCATTGATAATTGGCCAGATAATTCATTAACGCAACTATCCCCAGAAAAAATGACTTTAGAAAGGAAAAAAGTAGTGTTAGTTAGCACAGAACATAAAATGGAAAATTTGGTATTAAACATGGTTGAGAGAATATCGTCATTCACAAAAATTGTACGAATAGTAGCATACATGCTAAGGTTCATCCAAGGCATTAGAAGAATACGTAAAGTTCAACATTGTCATTTGGATGTAAAGGAATTGGACTGTGCATTTAAGAAAGTTGTTGAAATGATTCAAAACGTTGAGTATAGGGAGGATATAAAAAGATTAGAGAATTCCTCATTGGCCAAACACAATAATATTCAAAAACTAAATCCTTTCATACATGAGTATGTGGCTAACGGTATAAAGCATAAACTTTTACGAGTAGGTGGTCGTTTAAGTAAAGCATTGCTACCGTATGATAAGAAACTCCCTTTGCTTCTTACGAGAAGTTCACATTTTGTGAAATTATATTTTGCACATTTGCACAAAACAAATTGTCACGCGGGTCCAAAGGCTCTAGTAAGTATTTCTAGAGAAAAGATTTGGATAGTGAATGCGCGACAATTAGCTCGCAAAATAGTAAATAGTTGCTTAATATGCTTCCGATTTAAGCCCAAATTATGCTCTCAGATGATGGGTGACCTGCCAAGGGACAGAATAACTGGCTACCGCCCTTTTTGGGTATGTGGTGTTGATTTATGTGGACCAGTGTTCACTACGATGAGAATAAGGGGCAAACCGCCAGTTAAAACATATGTGGCAGTATTTGTTTGTTTTGCTTCTAAAGCAGTGCATTTAGAAGCCCTTTCTGATTTACGAACTGATACGTTTCTATGTACTTTAAATAGGTTCGTGGGTTGGAGAGGATTGCCGAAAACAATATGGTGCGACAACGCCAAAAATTTCGTCGGTACCGCAGGACTGTGGAACGCCAAGAGTCAAGACCGAATACAACAAACAGCAGCCGAGCGAGGAATGGAATTCCGATTCATCCCTCCACGAGCACCGCACTTCGGAGACTTGTGGGAGGCCGCGGTCAAGTCTGTGAAGCATCTGATGCTACGTACAATCAGCAACGCCGGAGTCACATACGAACCGTGTTAGTCGACGTGGAAGCCGTATTAAACTCCAGGCCAATTACAGCAATCACCGAGGACCCCAACGACGAAGTCGCTTAACTCCCGGCCATTTGTTGATAGGATCATCGCTGAAAGCGCTGCCAGGCGTCGACGAATCCGGCAGCAAGGTAGGCTGCTTGAAGCGGTATCGAGTACTGTGCTCGCTCAAGGAGCACTTCTGGGATGCGTGGCGGCAGGATTATATCAGGGCGCTGCAGAATCGAACCAAGTGGGTTTTTCCTACCGCCAACGCGAAAATTGGAGTCGTGGTTGTAGTTCACGAGGACAATCTTCCTCCTCAGAAGTGGCTCACGGGAAAAATAATCGGCGTTCAAACCGGCACAGACGAGAAGGTTCGGGTAGCAGAAATAAAAACCAGAGACGGAATTTATAGACGCACAATTCATAAGCTAGCTTTACTTCCTGTTAGTGAGTTGCAAGTCGAGAAACAAGTAAATGCTTGCAACGGGGCCGGTGTTGCGTCAAATGAAGAAAGTATAAACATACTATAGATAATCAACATGAAGTTATTGATAATGTGAAATGTATTCATTCCCGTATCGTATCATCACTGAATTTTTATTGTACAAAACGAAGTCGAAGCGGGCACTTGAAAGAAAGTAAAAAAAGAGAAATTGAATTGCAATCAAAAAAAAAAAAAAAAATAAAAATACTTTGATACAAAAAAAAATATTTGGAGTGAAAATCATTGCTCGACAATATGGTCTGTAGTTTCCGGAGCCTGGCCACATCTTCGGCATCTGTTATCAACGTCCTCATGTAGAATAGCTCGTCGATAATGTCTAGAGTGGATTATTCCATCCTGTATTGCCATTAAGAAAGTCTCTGTTTCCGGAAACAGTTGCTCATACTGAAAACAGATTGTAGACGCATTTCTGTCCACATTGTCCACTTCCAATTGGTGTGGAAATCTGCCACGTATAGCCTTGCGTTTCCAATGCTTCGCAATATCGGCATCACTACTTATACTCTCTAGAGGATTGTATTGCGGTGTAGAAAGTTTGAGCGGTGTGTGGTTTTCATCCAAATTAACCAAAACAGCATATTGTTCGATCTCCGCTGCATTCATATAAAAGAATTCCCGCAATTTGTGGACCTGATTAAAATGTTGATTTTTGATATTCATTATCCCCTGTCCACCCAACCTTCGCGGCAACATTACCCTTTCAACGGCAGCCTGGGGATGATGCTGTCCAAAACTTGTCAGGATTGTTCGGATTTTCCTTTGCAGGGAATCTAAATCTGTATCACACCACACTATCACTCCAAATGAATGCAATAAGATTGGGATGGCATAGGTATTGATAGCCTTAATCATGTTCCTAGCATTCAATTTGGTTGTACATAGTCTCCGTATTCTAACTTCACACTGCGTTCTCAAGCTGTCCCTTATTACTGCGTGATGTATTCCTCTCATTTCCTCCACACCTAAGTATTTGTAAGACTGATCGGAATCCAGCATCAGAATTACGCCCTCATTCAGTGAAAGTCCGTCTAAATGTATTACCTGGCCTCTTACCATCTCTATTGACTTACATTTATCGAACCCAAATTGCATGGAAATATCATTGCCAAACCTTTCCACAATATCCAGTAGGTTCGATAGGTGGTACCTTGACCGTGCGAACAACTTCAAATCATCCATATACAATAGATGGGTGATTGCAGACTGTCTTTGTTGGTGCTTTATTCGATATCCATTAGGGGAGTTATTCAATGCCCTGCTGAGAGGTGTTAGACTCAGACAAAACCACAGCGGGCTGAATGCATCTCCCTGAAAAATTCCCCTATTTATACGAATTTCACGAGTACAAATGCCATTAAGGATAATATGCGTCCTCCATGAAGGCATTGTTCTCTCAAAAAATGCAACTATTCTCCGGTCCACTCCGTTATTTTCCAGAGTTCGTATCAAATAAGTATGGGGTACACTATCAAAGGCCTTCTTGTGATCAATGTACGCCACACTTAAATTTCTTTGATGACAAATCGAATATCTTGTTACAATTGCATCTATTGTGACCAACTCCTTGCAACCTCTAGAGTTCTTAGCACATCCTCTTTGCTCCAACGGTAACAAGTTATTCTCAGCACAATGGCTGTAGATTTTCTCCGATATTATTCCGGTGAGAAATTTATATATAGTTGGTAAGCAGGTAATAGGACGGTAGTTCCGAGGGTCCGTAGTATCACCACTCTTATATAAAAGGAACGTTTTTCCCATTGTAAGAAAACTTGGCATTGGCGTTCCCCCATTTAAGAACTCATTAAAAATTGATACCAAATGTGGATGAACACATGTAAAATGCTTCAACCAGAAGTTCTGAATACCATCTACTCCTGGCGCCTTCCAATTCTTAGCCTTACTTAACGATGCGCCTAGATCGGATTCCGAGATTGTACTACCTCGCATTTCCCTCGTGTGCATTGATTCTGTCCATATTGGATTTTCGTGGAAAGTTGCAGGTGTTTCTCATAATCCTCCCCAGAATTGTTCTATTTCCAATTGAACAGGTGTCTGAGGGATTCCCAACTCTACACTGTTTCTTTTCTCCAGCTCACGAAAGAATTTCCGCTGGTTTAATACGAAGAAAGTGTTATCTATTCTCCTTTTCCTGCTTGTGAGGTACCTTTTCAATCTGCTACTGACAGCCTGTAGAATCTGAGTGCGACGGTCGATAATATCATCTAGCATACCAGATGTAATCGTCCCAATATTCTCAGATCCCATAATACGTCTTACCATTCGAATCAGGTGTTGTGAACGAATCCCCCGTTGGTATTGGGTAAGCCTTCCAATTTCAGCTCTTAATTTAGAATTTTTCCCTTCCAGACGTCTTTGCCATGCCGGCTTGTCATTCCCCCTTTGGTTGCCACTAGCATCCGATCTGATACTTACACCACACATTTTGGAAACAGTTATGGCGGCACAGTATATTGCACTGTGAACATCTTCGAAGGTTGGATGTTCCCCAAGGAGCATACTTAAGATGCTTTTTAAGTACTCCAAGCTTTTACCAACCTTCTTATTGTACCGTATCTTAGGTATTTGTGGTCTACAAAGCGGGTCCAACGTTCCATATTCCAGCTTACTTTACTCAAAGGCTTCCACAACAGTTTGAAAATGAACCTCATCCCAAAGGGTTGAGGATCTCTGCCATCCTCTGCCATCGTTGTTTTCCAACTGTAGATAAATTTCCCTCCGGGTCCCCAACGATTCTCTATTTTGGTCAACTTGAACGCCATCAGTATTAGAAGTCGAATCCAACCCTATGTTATCCCCATTGTCCACTGATAATCTCGGCAAGCTCACACGGTTAGACGACCTTATTTCCTCCTGAATTGCCCTTAGTATTTGCGACATTTCCACCTGAGATATCATACGGTTGATCATGATAGCTCTGTCGTTATGAATCTGCAGACTACGGTTTGTTCGGGTTGTCCCGGTGGGCAACGTCTGCATAATTGCACCATCACTACCGGCTCGCATGCTGCTCCCTCCAGCGGTAGCTCCAGAGTTCGCCCGGGCGCCCCCGGTTGGCGACAGTTGTATAATTTTATTTCTCAATACTCGCTCCATTTATTGGGTTGGTTTACAGTTTTCCTTCTCTTTTGGATTGCTCTTAGTTTCATTGCTCATCTTGGGCCTTACCGGCATGGGTGTCCCTGACGATACTTACAGTATCACCGGTATCGCCCCAAGAATCATTGCAATTACTTGGCCCCCCCACCCCGTCAAGGTGGCAATCCCCGGGGAGTATTATTATTATTATTATTATTATTTTTTATTAACAATATTAATATTTCGGAAAGCTGTTTCAACTTCCAAACTGCATTTAGAAGCACAACCGGTTATATAAAACATCGGTCAACAGAATGTTACAACCAGAGTTTGTATGTTTTTTTTTTGTAGGCATTGATACCATTTGGAAATACCACTTGCTAATAATTCACTGATGTGTATGTGAATTAAATGAAAAACCAAAAAGAGTCGAAGGCAACTGTTAGCTCCATATCCCTATTTAGCAAAAGGTTATGTCAAATATTAAGACATTTGGAAAAAATACATTACAGTTTCTATTCATTAGCAGTGAATTAAACATGTTCGATTAAATGTACCATATAAAGTTCTATTTGGTTTTGTAACAAAATATAATTCGTATAAGTGTTAATGTTTATAATGAGTCCGGTATCACTAAACGCCACAACTAGTTTGAAAGACGACCTTTAGACAAATATCATTCAGAAAAGGGGAAAGCAATAAAAAGTTACAGTTGCATCCTTTTCTTTTTTGGAAGTCCTTTTACTTTTGCTATATTCCCCTAAAAGCCAGCGAATTAGTTAATTTTTAAATGAGAAAATCTGACTGGAAGCTGCCGATAAGAAGTTGTTTGAACAATTAATGAGTAAAGGAACCTGACTTGACTTGACATGTTGCCGTTTAACCGAGCATAAATGCAGCCGAACCGCAGATACATGCAAACAACTATTGATATTTAGACTAACAAATAGAAACATTTTACAATATCCCAAACATGTTTTTGAAATTTGTTTTTGAATCTGGCACGCGTTATATTTAACATAGCTGAAATAACTTTCACCAGTCATTGTTACAAATTGCAGTAGACTTCGCCCGGACAAATATCATCACATATATATATCATTTAATGCAGCAGAAATATAACATTTAGAAGGAAGCCTTTAAGGTACCAAGTATCTCATAACGAAATGCGTTTCATAATTTTTGAAGTCGATTGAGTGAAGCCCTTTTGTCTGGCTGGCTGGTGGACACGATAACTGTCGTAAATCTTTATAAAACTTTACAAAACTTGCGCCTGCCTAATATTTTGTTAGATTGCAGCCGCAAATTGTAGATGAGCTATATCGGTCCACCCCTTCTGGTACCAGCCATACAAATTGACCGAATCTCAAAAATTCTGTTTTTCGCTGTAAATTTGCTTTCGTAAACTGAATAAACTGAAATTTTTGTCCACTGCAATTGTTTATAATGTCTGACAGAATTTTAAAAAATCCACCCACTAACCTCGACCCTTCTGAAATCTCCCAAACAAATGATCCATTTAGCCCGTATATTCTTAAATTCATATCTGTTATATGGTTGCACATAACTTAGTCATATTTGGTACACTTTAAACGCTTGGCAAAGTAAAGCCTCACAATAAAAATGAACGGGACTCTCACAACTCATTTGGTACCTCCCATACAAATTGTTCGATTTTTCTATGTTCAATTTTTCCTGTACAATTTCTAATCTGTAGACTGCAATAACCTAGCCTTGTTCAGCGTACTAACTTTAATTCTCTATAAGCCTTCAGAACTTCCCACACAAATTACCAATTTAAATCATATATTCTTAGCTTCACATCCTTCTAGTAGTTGTAGTAAGTTCTGGAAATCAAAACGGAGGGCATTGCCAAACCCCTTCTTGCATCTCCCATACAAATTGGTCGATTTACCGAAATTTAGTTTTCCCGCCGTAATCTCTAATTTATTGATTGCAATTATTGCAATTTGGTAAAATTTTAAAAAAATTGACCTGATAACCACGCCCTCTTTGGGCCCACATACTTCTAGATTAATATACTTGATTCAATTTCACTAAATTGAAATTGCAGTTAGTGAGTTCTGTTTATAAATAGAACTGGTTTGAAAAGGCGTATTTTTTGGTATTGATGGAAATTTGTTCGAATATTTGTATTATACCATATGTAATCTAATTTATATGTATATAATTGTGCACCATTCTTATTATGAATTGGAAAAAAAAACTGAATGGTTCCAGCTAGAAAACTAATCTCCATATTAAGAGTATAGCAGGTAAACATCGAAAAAAGGTAAAAAATAGTTCGATTTCTAAAATAATTTTTTTAATTTTAATTACTTGTAGTTCTAATGAAATCTTTGTGTTATTAATTTTTTACATTTTCATTTTTTGTATGCAAAAAACGACCTTTATTTGAAAAGTTCTCTGTTCTAATTTCATTTCTTTAAATACGCTTTATATGCCGCTTATTGAAATTCCACATCATCGGTTTCGAAATGAACTCGTTAAGATTGGCGTACAATGTAAACTGTAAAACAACATTACATTTGACTATTTCATTATAATAAAAAAAAGTTCGATTAAATGAAATTTGGGTGTCTCACTTCGCACCTCAAACTTCTTCTTCGATAACTAGACCATCTCTTCACTGGGATTTTAGCTACACGAATTCTGCAAAATGAAATTCTGTTTTCATTGCGAAAAAAATGAGTTTGACTCTTCCTTCAACAGATGTTCTCTGTTTCCCAATGCAGCACATACGGAAAAGCCAAATTTGTAAAAATATATTTATATGAAATACATTACACTACGTTGACAATGCTCATTCTTCGTAGCATTTGCCACCTTCATTCGCTCTTAAAAAAAAATAATAATAATAATAACAAATAAGTGCATTAGAATATTTATTACTTATTTGTAAAACATTCACTTTCATTTAGTTAAAAGTAATTATGTTGTTTAGTTAAATTTATTTGAAATAAAATACGAATTTCTTTAACTATGAAATTTCTCCGGTGTGGATATTGAAACATTTAATGATGAAATTTTTAAATTGTAGCACACCTCAATTCAAAACTCGTTTTCAAAAATTAACAACTACAATAAAGTATTTCATTGTAATGATTACTGAATATAAAACTTTCAATAATGGAATTTGTCTCGCCCTGGCGTCGAAAAAGGCCAGATTTGTAGAAGCATTGATTTTACACCACAATAGCTGACAAAGCTATCATTGTGAACGAATTTTTGACCAAAATGGCAAAATGTCATTATCGAAGAACCATCGTATTCATCTGATGTGACTCCGACTGACTTTCCAAAACTCAAATTACCATCTCGAGACATCGGTTTTCTATCAATAGAAGACAAAATTGAAAATCGACCAATTCCTATCCAGCATCTCCCACAGAAATGACTGATTTAATCCATATGTTCTATATATTAAGGAAAATAGTTCAAATGCATTTAGTTCAGCTGGCTATAAATTTTATTCCACAATTGTACCAATATTCTGTCCACCGTTATCATTGAAATCCCAAACAAATTTCATTTATTCGGTCTTATAGAAAGACCTCAAGGCTTACAAACTATTCGAAACTCGTTTATAGCGTTGCTTTTCCAAAATATGTATCAGATTTGTTCAGATTTTGTAAATAACTACATAATAAAGAGTAATTTTAATTTAAAGTCAATCTTGCTCAGTCAAAATTACTACTTAATATTGGAATGACTTGCCTACATATGAAAATATCGAATATCGAAAAACATAAATCAATATGTTTCTCCCAAATATGTGATGAAGATTTGGTTAGCTTAAACTCTGTGGTAGGACACTACAGTTGCAGTAGTAACTGCACAGTGGGATCTAAAATGGGGTACCTCGAGAAAATTGCACATTGTTGCCGAAATCGAACTTTGTATTCGATCGAAGCATTGTATTGCTAACACGTTGACCTTCGGAAAAACTGCTTGCTGATTTGTGTGGATTATCTCTTATAGCTTGAGAGATAAGCACTTGAAGAACTTATTTTTATTTCCCCCGCTATGTTAAATTTTCTTACAATCAATTGTAGTCCGAAATACATGTTTTGCATATAAACCAATAAATTAATAGTAAAAACTTGTTACACGATACTTTTTACGCGAAAAATTGCTGAAGTTTTTGTTCAATATTTGTTAAAAATTGGATCATCATCGCTTTCTCAGCGATACCAAAATTATATTATTATTATTGTAGAAGATGACATTATGTAAGAAAATTATGCAGCAGTAAATATATGTATATTAAACACTTGACACTTTTGAAAAGACGTTTTAAGGTGAAATATCAATGAACACACCACAAGTTGTAGTATTAGGAATATGAAAGATGTTACAAATTTGCCAAGTTTTTGTGGCAGTTATCCATAAACGACGAAATTACAACGTAGGGTGCAAAACATGTTATCTTAATGGATGGGGTTTTGATGAATTATGAATTCTACCTGAGTGTAAGCATATTAGCGGCATCTGGATCGAAAATCTTGTTCAGACTGGTATATTCTGAGTCTACCAAGGTGTCACATGGTAATATAAAGAATTTAATAAAGAATATTCGAAAGAAATATAAATATTGTATGCAAATTCGACTAATTCCTTTGGCTGGTCACTAACAATAATTTGTAGTATAATAAGTAATTTAACAGATACTGTGTGCAAATATGATAACAGTTCTCAAATTTTAGTAAAAATAGAACAATTAAATTCGGAATATCCTCACCATAATCCAACTGGTAAAATACTTAATATTTCAAATTATTTTAATGGAAAAAGGTAACGAAGAAAAGTAAGCAGATTGTCAAGTACAAAAATATAAACGAGAAGTCTCCTTGCAATCTTTATGTATTACAGCTTAGATGAAGATTTGTTCTATAAAGTGAACATTATTTTAATGTCATCGCTCCATTAATCCAATACTTAATGCTCTCTTCCGATACTGGTCTCTCGGGCATGAAACAAAATAGAATGTTTTATCAGGATTTGGCACATTGTAATAAGAAAGGGTTTCAAGACATACAGAATATATTAGCTCTCAGTTGGGACAAAATTGATTACTTTACTCTAATTTACTTTCACTGAATTGTAACAATAACTTGTTGTAAGCAATAAAAGTAATAAAAAAATATTAGATTCCATTTTATTTTCTCAACTTTGGTTCTTTTAATTTTCAGTATTTATAAGCTAAAATACATACATACAATTCGAGCTTACCGTATTGGATAGAAAGCCTAAGAAGCTGTTGTGTTCAACTCTCTCGATGAGAAAAATACTTTTCCGCTGGCACGTAAGTTGGAAACATATATGGTGGAATTCTTAGCCCTTAAACCGTATTTTGTAGGGCTACGTGAAACCGCTGGAGTATGTAGCAGCGTTAAGTAAGTATAGGCTTGGAAAACAAGATTGTTGCTTTTAGTAGTAGTAGAAACCAGCCATTAGTATCGGGAAAGTCATTCAAATTTAAAGTTCTATTTGTCGGGTGGTTCGTTTACAAAATAGTCATGGTCAAATTTGCAAAACGTATATCAAAAGAAACAATTTAAAAACATTGATTCATCGATTCAGTTAAGATATCTTATGCTTTTGTTATTTTATAGTTTTTTCGAAAATTGTTCGTGAACTTAAACGGTGTCGTAAACCGTAAATCGTTCTTTTTTTTTTGTTCTTTTTTGCTCAATTTGCTGAATTCCCAATCCTACCAATTGCCAACATATTGGAGAATTACAGTTGGTGTTTTTGTCAAAAGAAAAGTGTCTTTTAAGCAGAGTGCAACTCTAATTCTCGTCGACCATAGTCAGGTATTCAATTTTAGGAAAACAAAACTTATTTCTTCCCTATTTTTTTTTTTTTTTTTTTTTTTTTTTTGTAACATAAATGTATTGATTTTTCTACATTTCGTTTTTACTGCAATCTCGGATAACCGATCAACTCACTTCGGTTACTGAAAAATATTGAATTTGTCAACAACCGAAATTGGGTTTCATTTCAAGGGGACACACAAGTGATGGGGTTTGTAAAAACGAATCCTCAAATGTCGGCAATCCCCGCAAATATTTAGGTATAATGCCTCAAGAATATTTGTTGGTCAATGTACTTAATAAATATAAAGCTGTCATCGCAGCCATCTATCGATTATATAACAATTCACTTCCAACCCTGAGCTATTGCAATTAAAATTTCTATAATTTGTACTGATTTAAGCATTGCTATGGAATTTCTGCAATAATCAGGGATAATCTTGAGATACTCATCTACCTATGTATAAATTTTAGAATAAGTCTAATACTATATAATTTGAAAAAGTAACTTTTTATTAGAATACATTATTTTAATACCAAACTTTAAATTGAAAAAATAAATAACAATAAAAAAATATATATTAAAATATATTTTAAGCAAAATTTTAGAAGATCGTAACTTCCAAACTGGAAAAATTGTAAAAAATAGCTTCTAAATTTCTGCAAAATTCACCACGTGAAATGCCATACATGTTCCCTTTCCCTTGAATGAATATCAGGGGAAGTGATAATGATAGGTAAACCAGGATAATCATCAAATGAATTGATATCTTATATGTCCATCTCCAAATTTGGAATATTCTGAAAAATATGATAAAAGTTAACAAAAACTTTAGAAGTCCATTTCGGCAATGACAGAAACAACCAAATTTGTCCTTTAAACGACCAAATTTTTGCAGTTATAAATCTTGATGTTCATCAATTTGAAAATCCGCAACTTTGATACAAGATTCTCCTACAACAACAGTCAGCCTATGGATGAAAGAATTGAGAATAAAATTAAACGAGGAGAAGATATCATATTAATTTTACAAACAAGATCTTGGTAGATGAAATATTAAAACAAAATGAAACTTAATTTTATTTTAAATGCACGTTGATAAAACAAAATTCATTGCCACCACTAGCGTCATGTCGCCTTAGCAAAACAAAAATATTACTATTTTGATAAGTTCAATTTTTTTTTATAATTTGGTTTTAAAATAAAATTGAACAAAATTAAATAGTTGTAAGGCAAATACTGCATTTAAATATGTAATGGTCAACTTCAAAATGCCTGTCAAATATTGAATAAGAAACTCTGTATAATAAATTTTGTGGTCTTCAGGTGGAAAAATGACTTATAAATATATAATTACGGTATTAGTTTCAGTCAAATTTTGAGAAAATACTGTCATTCCCTTTACGATTAGTGATGGAGTGCTTTTCTTTCTGGAAAAATAAATTTGAGTACAAACAATATACGTAACTCTCACCCTTTTGTTTTTGAGGAATCACATATTTATTAACATTTAAAGATATTTAAAATGAATACAAAAAAAAAAAAAATACTGTGCTATGGAGAAACAATCTATATGTATATTGACGTAAGTTGTTTTACACAGTTTCAATAATATTAATTGTGTTATGTTATTATTCCTTGTGACAACATGAAATTGAATCTAGTCAAGTCAAAAGATAATATTAACCGAAATTTTATTGATGGTACTGAGGAGTGATTCGTCTTTTCTTTTGGACGTCAATATAATCGGCGCGTCTTGTTGTTGTCTACGGCTTGCCTAAATTTTCACAACAAGCCATTATTCATAGTAAGTCGGACTGAAATTGTTTTCTGGGTTTGTGATTTTGAAAATAAGCGAAATGCAAGGATATTGCAGGAATAACCCTTCTTTCCAGTTTCTAGGCATTATTTGGCTTCATACATTCCTATATGTAGATGCACAAATACGATTTTGATTGCAGTATTAATATACAGTACTAGTGGACCCGGCAAACTTCGTTTTGCCTTCAAAGTTGTTGTTTCGGCACAATTCGTAGTTCAAGAAAGAAAATAAAAATATAAATTCGAATTCATTTAAATCAGTGATAAATTATTTTTATTGTAATGCTTTGTGGTAAACAACATTTGTTGTTTTTCCGTTTTCGGTGTAAATATACAAAAGCGATGGTTTGCCAACGCGCGAACAGGTTACATACAACTGTCCATGTGAGAAAACTGGAGACTCTAAATTCACTCCACAAATTTCTAAGGATTGGCCTTGCGCCTTATTAATGGTAACCGCAAACGCAAGGCGAACAGGGAACTGAAGTCGTTTAAATTCAAATGGTAGATCAGAGGGAATCATTGGGATGCGTGGAATGAATACATCTGCGCCGTTGAATTTTCCAGTTAAAATAGTAGCTTCAATTACATAAGCCATCAACCTTTTAATAGAAAGTCTTGTACCATTACACAAACGGGGTTGATTGATATTGCGAAGCATTATAATAGTTGCTCCAACTTTCAATTGAAGATTATGCGGAAGCAATCCTGGTAAGCCCAACGAATTCAAAAATTCTGTTGGATAATTCACAACATGTTCTTCATTGGTAACAGTATCGACAGACTTGTACGACACCAATTCGCCAGGAATCTTTGATTGTATAGCCATGTTTAATTCACTAACATCTTTGTTCTTTGCGGCTAAAATTGCTCTGTCACTCAACCATGCATGGCATGTATATTGTTGTGCAATGTTAGTGAAAACGCTTTCAATCAATTCCTCTTTAGACTGTACGAAACGGCAAAAATCATTTGACAATGTTATCTATCCAGTGTCATCAACAGGAATTGCACCATTCCCAATTTTTAGCAACTGGTTAGAGAACTTCTCAGCAGATGGATCATTCTGCAACCGAACACGAACGTTGGTAGTAAGTTTCAATGTTTTAACAAATTTCCATAAATATGAAGACTTTAAGCAAGCGTTAATTTGATCGGCTGCTGTTGATCTAGGAATGACTGGTAATGTTTGCCTAAAATCACCTGACAATAAAATCAACGCACCACCAAACAACTCTGAATTACCTCGGAGATCTTTCATTGTTCTTTCCAAAGCTTCGACAGATTTCTTATTCGCCATAGTGCATTCATCCCAAATAATGATACCGCAACTTTTCAATAATTTTGCCGTTGCAGATGTTTTTGAAACGTTGCATGTCGGTGTTTCATTAACTTGGTAATTCAATGGCAATTTTAAAGCAGAATGTGCGGTCCGGCCACCATCTAACAAAGTGGCTGCAATGCCAGAAGACGCCAATGCCAATGCAATTTGATTCTGGGAACGTATCGTTGCCAACAACAATGAAATTAAATAAGTTTTTCCGGTGCCTCCTGGTGCATCCAGAAAATAAAATCCACCGGCTTCACTATTGACAGCTTGCATAATAGTATCGTACGTCTTTTTTTGGTTCGCATTCAATGTGGAAAGTTTTGCGTGAACAATAGCATTTAATGCGTTGCGATCGTATTGTTGTTCACGTTGCAGTTCTAACTCAAAAATGTCATGCATTGCACGATTAGGTGATGGCATTGACAATTGTGCTAATAGCTTATTAGCAATCGACAAACAGAAATCTTCAATGCAAATCAACGCTTCATTGTAAATTTCTGGCGTGAAATCCATTCCCGGATTACGATTTTCTTGACGCACTCGAAACAGTATATTTTCCGATAGGCAGTCTTGAAATTTTGTCCACAGTTCAGATGGATTCGATGGAAAACAGGTAGACAAAATAATTGCAAACAAAGCTCGAATTTGATAAGGATGAGCAACAACTGCTGCGTCTGCAAGTGTTTGTTCCCAATGAATATCGTTTTCCAATAAATTGAGCTGTTGACACGCTTGTCGATATGTCGTACACAGAACTCCATTGACTGTCCTTAAGTGTCGAAATGATGTTGGACCACGTACGTTTATTAACAGCAAACGTAAACAAAAACACTCAGCATTATTTGGGTGAACAGTATAAATACGCCCCAAAGCATTACTTGAATGATGTTCATCAACACGTTTTCCTTTCTTGCGCTGTTGGAACTCCTTTTTTGATACATTCCACGTAAAATACATTGGCACTTCTGTGTACAATAATGTTCTGGCAAAAGCATCAACTTCACACAATTTAAAAAATGCAATTAGAGTTGTATGAGATGGTGATAGAGCTCTCTGTGCAGCATTTTCGGTAGTGAAATGCACACGTTAGCCACTTTCAAGATGAACAGCTAAATGAACAACAGCTGGACATCTCTCGTGAATTTGAAATGAAAAAATACGCCAAATCGCTTTATTACTGCTAATGTAACGCCCCATTTGATACAGATGTATTTCGTCATTTCTATTTGAATCAGTTGATCCATACACGCCCATATCACTACCTTTATTTACATACTTGCAAATGTATTTAATGGACTTGACAGAATTGCAGTATTCGACATTAATATGAGCTTTGAATACTTTCGACAATAAAGGTGAATAGGGCACAACCCAACGGTTACCGACGACAACATTTTGATTTTTTTACTCTTATGGTAATTGATCTACCATTATCTTGAGTTAATCGACGACGATATAATGGGTAACCATCATTTCCAGTGATTGTATCCGAAACCAAAGCTCTTGGATAAAGTTTACTGCATTTTCCATCAAGCATACATGGTGAGTTAATATTGAATGCTCCACATGGACCGTGTATCATATTTTGCACAACAACACCATATAATTCAGGATCACTTATTTGATCTGGAATTTCAGCACATATCACATTGTTAACTTCATCCGGTGTGATTTTATTCTGTAACCATATTAATATGTGAGCGTGTGGCAAACCACGCTTTTGCCACTCCAGAGAATACATCCAGCACTTACTTCACCAAACACTTCAGATTTCACGATAAAATCCATAAGCGCTTTCAATTTTTGCTTAAAAACACGGGCAGTGATATCATGGCGGTCAACTGGAATTTGGCCAACAAATAAATTATCTTTGATGTCACTCCATTTCGGATTACACGTAAATGTTATAAATAAATCTGGTCGACCGTCATTGCATCCTGCGCCTACTCATGCTGCCTGTGTACGTTGAAGGCAAAATGGTCATTTTCCCAATATCATTAACATTACCGTCATTATTTATAGCATCACGCAAATGAATATACTCCTCCGAACGTAATTTCTTCTGATTAAACTGTATGAAATTTAGTCGTTCACTTTCAATTTTAGCGTACATATCCACAACAAATTGATGGAAAAGTCTACGACAATGAAAAATATGGTTAGTATCATTTTGACGGACCATAAGACGATATGCATAATAATTCATTGAGCTAACTTTTTTATCCCTAAATTTTATGACTAAAGACAGTCACTAAAATGACTGTAATTCATGAACCAATACAAATACAGAAAGCGTTCATACATAAAAACCTTGGTATTAACTTCAGCTTTAATATGCACTTTGCAGAAACAAAATCGGTTCACGCATTCCAGAGAACATCAATTACTAACACAATGATAATTATTTTTATATATATATATATATATTTTATATATATATTTGTATTGAGCTTTTGATTTTTACACCTTCACCCAAGGGATGAAGGGTTAATTGAGGTGAACCGATATACCTTCATCCAAAGTCCTTTTGCGTTGCGAAGTACCAACGTTAAATCAGTGGGTTTTTATCAACCAATGCTGTGAATTAACGCACAGTAAATAATGATAAAATTAACTTGCTGGACTTAACTACAACATCTTAATTATAACTTTATTTTCATCTAATGGTACCCTAAAGCGATCGGCAATGCAGGCCATTTACATTTGCTGAAAGCCTGATGCTAGCTAAGTTATAGTTATTCTGAATTGAACGCAACTGAATAAAAGATATGAATCTAGAAATACGAGTTTGTCGATTAAAATCGGTAATTTGCATGGGAGGCATCGAAAGGGCGTGGTCAAGTTTTTCAAATTCTGACAAATATTTCCATTTAATATAATCGACAAAAATGGACATTTCTGCTGTTTGCGAATTAGTGTTTACAGGGGAAGATTTACATATCCATCCGCTTGGCATTGCAATGAAACCCATTTTCATTTTCAAAACTAAGTTTATTAAAAGTATGACTTGCATCAAATTTGCTTGATTTATGTGCAACTGGTTGAAATACATAAAGCTAAGAATGTATGAGTTATATCGGTTATTTTGTATTGAATTTACCAGAAGGAGAGGCAATTATGAAGCAAACAACGAATAAAACTTTAGCATGTACCAATCTACGAATAGAAAATTACAGGGAAAATTTAGAATTTTGTAAATTTTTCCCATATTAGTAAATATGAAATGGGGTGCTGCAATACTACCCATTTCCGTTTCGAGATCCTACAACAGTAAATTTATCATAATTGGATAAAAGATATTAAGATTGGTACCACAAGTATTATAAAATAATGCTGCTACAATTTACGGGTTAGGAGTTAGAGGGAAGGAAATTAATTTCGAAAACCGCTAAATTTGTGTGGGAGGCACCAGAAGAGTAGAACTACTAAGGTCGTTTTCCATCCTTGGCTATGATCCGAGAAAATACTAGGCTGTGCCAAGTTCAAAGTTTCATAATGATCTGCAGTAGTCATCGTGTCCACCGTCAGCCAGTCAACCAAACAGACGAACATCGCCCAATCGTGCTAAAAAGCAATGAAATACATTTCGTCAAAAGATATCCACTTGGTAGTTTAAACGAAACAAAACGCCCCAAAGGTTGCATTATAAAGCATCTTTCCAACAAATATGTTTCATGACTTTATAAGTCGACTAAAGGATGTCCGTCCGTCTGGCTGGTAGACACAATCAACAGAGCAACCACGCTACTTCTGGTACCTCTGCTACAAATGATCAGTTAAACCCCTAATGTTCAAATGTGACTCATGTCTTGCTTTTGATAAATTCAGTGAATTTTTATACTCCCTCAATACCTCCTACACAAAACAATCGATCTATCTACATTTTCTCCGTGTAATACCTAAACAAGGACTACTGGAAATAAATTTTTTGAAAATTACCCAAATTAGCCCACATATTCCAAAGTTCACATTTTTAATTTAATTGCATTAAACGCATTATAATTTAGCAATCATTGAGCGTTTAATAAATTTAGTTCTGCGAATGAAAATAAACTGCATTGCTATGCCCCTTAGAGTGCAAAACTTACAAATTGGTGGATTTAGCAGGAATCAACAATGATAAGTTCTAATGAGGAGAATGCAGCAAGTCATAACATTTTTTCTGTCATGCGTTAATTCAGGTGCGTTATTCACAGCAATCTGCCCCGCCCCTTCTAGAATGGCTGATGTCAGTTTACCTGAATGAAGTTTCTGTATTAGCTTTTAATGTACAGACACTTATGTACACCTCAAATTTGAACAATTGTCATTCTGTCTAAATTCTCAATATCGACGATTCTGACAAAAATTTTATCAAACCATATTCATCATGTAGATGAAACAAACATATCAATGCGCCCACATTCCTTTATTAAATGTATTGAATTTTAATACAGTGAACCGAATTCCCACTTGGGACGCCAATTTCGTTAGCTTTTGGGAGGCAATGAACTAATCAAGGTATATTTAAGTACAGTGTTAAGAAATAATTGTATTTGTATATAATAATAATTGTAATTGAGAGACCTATTGTCCAATGTCAAATTTTACATATTTATTGCCTTATTCTGCAATTTCTGCCACAAAGATCAGATCAAATCGAAGATCATTACTACTATTGAATGTTATAGACTCGTTGTTGATTGCATTTTCATTGTTCAATTGGCTTAATATACATACATATAGAATCCACTCCCAAAAATATGAAAAAAATTGTCAACAAGATTTCTTAAAGCTGAGTCGATAAGAAGAATTCATATATTTATTACAGCTGCTTTAAAACACTAGTTGGTGGAGAAGCGCGGAATTTCGGAGAGGTTGTTGTGATTAACTAAACGGTAACGTAAAAGATTACTTCTCTTTTTACATACAGCTAAATAATAACTGCAAGCTACAAGAGAAACTTTGTTATTGATGGCATTGACACAGTTTCATACGTATTTGAATGCATGAGTGATTTTAGAAGCGCAGCCTCATTTTCAGCGCAGCGCGAAGATATGCCAACTTACAAACACAAATCTCTGCAAAGGTCCTATAGTGTGGTGTTTCGAATCCTCGCCTAAAGTTACAGGCAGAGCGAAGTAAGTAGTGAACGGGATCAATGAATTCGCTCTGTTACATTAAAGGGCATTCTACTGTCATGCTAAGTAAGAGAGCATGTCAAAGTGTCTGTTGCCCTGACACAGCTTTCTGACACCTGTGTTGCGCACATCTCACTTGAAACGACTTTATTAAAACCTTTGCCGCGGTGCCGCCAATGGGATATTGTGCTACATGCAGCAGGCCATTGTTCTCGCTAAATGCATCGCATTCGAGAACTAAAACCTGCTATAATCTGTCTATTGAGGAGCTGCTTTATGCAGGAACGTTTCTTTAGGCTTTTTACGATGCTAAAAACGCTGAGTATAAACTGGCAGATGCATTTACACATACGAACGTAGGAAGCGGTAGAGCGACAATGGCATCGGTATTGTAAAATCACCTCAGAATCTGAAGTTATTTAATTTATAGAATGTCAAGCATTCGATTGCCTTCAAAATACAGGGTGTCCGTCGGAAAGGTTACTACTTTGTTTGTTTACAATTTTTGATTAAATGAAAGAGAGTGGATCTTATATTGATAAATGTTTTATTTAATGCCGGCAATTATGTATGGAATACAATTTCAAATAAATGCCCGCCCCAGTTAGCCTCTCAAATTCGAGCCTTTTTGAACACATTTTTCATTACATTCTCACACATTTCACGCGGTATTTTTGAGTTGCTCAAGAGTTTCTGGGTTGTTTGCATAAACCCTACTTCTCAGATATCTCCACAAAAAGAAGTCCGGAGAAGTGAAATCAGGCGACGGTGGAGGCCAATCAACATCACCATTTCTTGAAATAACTTGTTGTGGAAAGAGGTCTCACAGTAATTCCATTGTACTCCTGGCTGTATGCGATGTGGCACCGTCTTGTTGATACCACATGTTAATCAAGCCCAAAGCCTACAGTTGTGGCGTTAAAAAGTTTTCAATCATATCACGATATCGCCACCCATTGACAGTCACCATTACGCCATTTTCAGATTCAGTTCAATGATTCCTCCTGACCAAATTTCACACCAGCCTGTCACTTTTAATGGATGCAAAGGTAACTGATGAATAATTTAAGGATTTTCCATTGCCCAGAACCGACTATTCTGTTTATTCACATATCCATTCAAATGAAAATATGCCTCGTCACTCATTATGATTTTTCATGAAAATCAGGGTTGTCATGGGCGAGCTATAACATCCTATTGGCATATATACGGCGACGTAAATGGTCTTGTGGAAGAAGCTCTTGTGTCAATTGAATCTTCGAAATCATTCACTACACGATAAATAGTGCGTCTTGTTGGCACGTTGTTTCTCCCAAAAATTTCTCGTAACTTTTTCATTGTCACAGCAATCGATGATTGATTTTGATAAAATGTTTTAACGATTAAAACACGTTGCTTTATCGAATATTTTTCCATAATAAATTTGCCACATCTCTACTTCACGACTGCCAAATATGAACTGTCAAGACTAATGTTTACCAAAATGACGGCAAAACAACGTAGTGTACTTTCTCGATGGACACCCTGTACATGAAGAAGATATGTAGGCACATTCATCGGTGAGCACGCAATTTCGGGAGTTATGAGATTGCAGTTAAATCTAAATAAATGACGAACTTTAGCTATGAGAAAACAAAAGTAATCAAAATTAAGAGTACAATTCAGGTGTAAAGATAAAGTAAGTAAAAATAAGATTACCAAATTATTATAATGTCGATTTGGTAATAATTTGACCATGAATTTTCGAGTGATTTTCGAAAATTTGATTGGTATCAACCATGCCAAATTTAATTTCGTTTTAGTTTGTATTCGCAGTTTTATTTGCTGAACCGATGAACTAAACTTTGAATCTGATTCAAAATTCGTAACAAACATCCACTCCTTTCTTGCTAGAAAAATAACTTAAAAATTACATTGACTCGTTTCTCCACTGAAACATTATGAAACGTTTGAACTCTGTAGGTTAATTTTTTTATCTAAACATGTTTAAATCTAATTTAGTTACGTTTAGTGGCAAAAAAACACATAAGAGTCATATCGATTAAATCAAGGACCGTAAGAGTTGTGATTAATATTTATATAAATCATTGTATGATTATTTGTTGATCATTATTATATTAATCAAAAATAATTATTTAAATAATAATTATTTCGATATTTAAAAATGAAAATCATGATTCATTTTTATTATATTAATCAACACAAAAGTCATGACGAAGTTTTATCGACTTTGATTTTTATTTCTGAAAATCAAAACTAATTATCGCCGATTGATTTTTATTTTCTCAAACATGATAAAGTAAAAATCGATGTCTTAGTTGATGTTAGAGTCTTCAGCAGTTTTACATCTTCATTTGACACGGAGAAAATGTCGCACACCCAGAAGGAAGCGTCTAAGGTACCAAGTATAATTCTACCAAAAGTATTTAATAGGGTTTTATGTCGATTGAGCGGTGTCCGCCTGTCCGGGCGGTTGGCTGGCTGCTAGACAGGATAATTGTCTTAAATCCTTATGAAACTTGGCACAACTTAGTATTTCATTGAATCGTAGCCTTAAATTGTAAATGTACTATATTGGACTAGCACTTCTGGTACCTTCCATACAAATTCAACGATTTTCTTAAATTAATTTTTTTCTCTGTAACTCCTAATTCCAAGGTTGCTGCTGCCTAAATTTTTGTTCATTATTTTGATTCATAACTCATGACGTAATCTGAAAACATCGATCCGTTAATCGTGCCTCTTCTGATATCCCCATATATATAATCGATTTAACTCAAATATTCATCCATTTATGTCTTCTGTACGGTTTCACCAAATTCTGTCAAATTTGGTATACGTTAGCGGTTTCGCTAAGGAAGTAGGTACGAGCGAAAATGGAGTGCACTGTTACTTCCCTACTGGTGCTTCCCATAAAAATTCTCCGACTTTCCGAAATTCAACTGTGTCCCTGTGACTTCTAATACTCAGTCTGTAGCCACCTTACATTTTGTGTTTCGCTCTATAGTTCTTGATAAAATTAGTGAAAATCGACAATGCAGCTTCTGGCACCTCTCACTCAAATTACCGATTTTAAACTTGCATTCTTAGGTTCGTGTCTTATTAAAATTTGGTACACGTTGAGAGGCTGTTCCGGTAGTATCTGAAAAGGCAAATTGGCCGTGTTGTCACCCCTCTTAGATTTTAGTAATTAATATTTAATGAAAAGCTAAAATTGATAGGATAACCACGTAATTTCTGATATCTCCCATGCTTTGACGAAACGAACGTCTTTGGAACAAACGTCTTATGTATTATTTTCGACATACAAACCATTGTGCGTCGTCGAAGGTTTTACTATGCGTTTATGTAAAACTTTGCAGTCAGCATCTCTCGATTAGTCTAAAATTATTGAGAATATTGAAACGATGCAAACAATGCAGGGGAATATCTTAAAAAAAAGGAGTGAATATTTACCAAACAGATCGAGCTTGTAGCTATCCTGTAGCTTGTGCTATTTCCTTGCTTGATGATATCTTTCCACAACAGAGAGATAAATCAGTTACAAAATGAGCACTCATTACAGAATTTCATCTACTACCCTTGAAAGAATAAATTTGTTTGAATGCTTCATATGAGCATCCACTATTGAAACTTTAAATGAGTTTTGCTCACGTATTTCCCCTTATTGCCGTATGTTTATTACGAACCGCCACCAAATACTTTTACTTTTCTAATAAAAGGACTACTTTTGACGACAATTTTCAACAGGCGTTGTTCTACTCTTACAGATTACAGAGAAGATAAATCGTAGCCAATGAAATTTCTGAACAAAGAAGTTATTCAATATCCGATGTGGGACAGAAAACGGACAAACCGAACAAACAAATGTAGACGCTTTTTTTAATACTCCTGCAATTTGAAAGCAATACCCACAGCAATATGAAGCTGTATTACTCGTTACATAATAACGTTGGCCATATTTAATGTAGGAAATATATTTTCATTACGAATGGTTAAGTATTTCACTGTTTTAATTATAATATCGTCATATATTTACCTGTAAAAATTTATCCTTTAATTTCCGCAGGTAAAAAAGCTGAACAAATCTGTGAAAACGTTCATCTTGCGCCAAGGATAAGTAACCCATTGGGGCAATAGTGTGCACTTAATAGTACTGATGATGCTGATGACATTCAGTTAGGTAATCATCTAACTTCTGGTAAAATATCAAACCAAATAATTTAACTTTAAAACAGTCTTTAGAAAACAAAACGAAAAAAAAAACGAAACAGCTTTCATGGGAACATCAAATAATGTTATGATCTGTATCTTTTCCCAAACATATGAAATGAGCGCTTAGTGTGGAAATTCGAAGCAGACCTTGACTCAGTTTTTTTTTTCATTTTTTTTTTTTTTTTTTTTTGATCTTTTAAATAAGGCCTTTCCATTTATATAACACTTTCATTCATGCGAATCGAATTCAATTTGTGTTTGACTAAATTTTAATATTAAAACATTTAAGGTCGATTTTTTCCCACCATTCTACACTCGTGATAAATTTCAGAAGGTTCACACGTCACAGAATCAAGCAAAGGAATGAGGATTATTTACATATTGAGAAACAGCTCTTTGTTGGGTAAAAGGACTGCGTATCGATTTGGCGTACATATGTATATATTATACGTATATGCAGATATACATCTATAGTATATTTAATACGTACACTTCAATCCCTGTATGATTTCTAAGGTTATCAGTTTCGTTTGCACCAATTTTTCGTATGTTTAGCAAGGGTCGGCAAAAAAAAAAATACGTTAAACATAAAATTACTTGATTTGTGTGCCGCACCTGAAGAAAGAATTGCTTTGGAAAGTTATATAGATTGTTGGCGCTAAAAGTATCGGTTCTAGCATATGGAAAGTTATATACATATAGATTGCCAGAATACACTATAATTCGTTAGTCTCGCACCTGAAAAAGTCTACATTGCCAACAATTTCAGTTAAAACGTTTTTACATCAAAACCAGTTCTTATTTAACAATCCCAACACCGGCTTTGTTCAAATTTTGCTATTTAGTCTAAAGAGTCATCTTTAAACTGTTGATCAATATTCAGAAGAATTTCTGAACTTTTGAAGAAAGTCTGCTTCGAAAATTTGATTTATAAACTTTCAATAAAAATTTATGAATAAATATTGTCTAGAAATGTACTTCAAATTTGGTGCAATACTTTGTATAAAAAATGACCGCTTGGTAATACCTGCAATTAATTCCTTCCAAGTTTTTTCAACGTGATTTGGGATATAAACTATTAGGGACCTGAAATGTATTTTAAGAAAACTAAAATTAAAAAAGGGCACATTTTGGAAATTCACAACAGTTAGTTTTTGAAGAGTTTCTATTGCTAAGTGATTGAAGGTGCTTTCCCCCAGATTTGTATTAAATTTATAAGTATAAAAATATTATGACAACCTCTCCTCTACATTTAAAGATTAACGTTTGAAATATGTTTATCAAAAGCGCCAAAAATATCAGTCGTGAAAAGTGATTTACGCTCACCATCAATCGGTTTTTCCTAAGTATTGCTCAAATTTACGGGGCCGATAGTGAAGCCAAAATATAATTTCAATTTTTAGCTGCTCATTTACCAAGCGCTTAATGTTCTATTATTTTTCTCAAACCTTATAATATACAAAGTCTGACCAAATTTTATGCAAATGATTGATGTGTAAGGGCTACATCACATCGCATGACCCACCATAACCCAATTTTTTTAATTTTACCACGAGTTATGAAAACAGTGTAATGGACTAAAATTTAACAGCAGCCAACCGATTAGAAGTTATAAAGAGATAGAATTTCGATAAATCTATTAAATTAAAAAGAAAGTACTAGAAGAGCCAACATACCCATTTTTCCGGCTACGATACAGCAAAAATTGAAGTGAGCATCAAGTTTCAAGAAGTGTCATCAAGATTTATGACTGTTTAATGCCAGCCACGAAGACAATTGACATAAAAAATCATGAAAGACAATTATGAATAGAGTAATATCATATAACTCTATTGTGTTTCCATACTCTCACAATTGTATTTTTAACAATGTGACGCTTTAACAACCCAAACTCTTACCGCCCGTTGTTTATTTTGAATTTATTGAATTTAAAACAAATTTTTAGCAGTTACGGACAAAAAAGGGTTTCAGTTCTATGCAATTATAAATGTAGCAGAATCGAATCTAAACCCCAAATGTTGGAATCACGAATCGAGAATTAAGAAAGCGTAAATTAATGTTGAGAAAATAAAAATTGATTCTAAGAATTTATGTCATACAAATATTAAACTATAAGGATAATTTAAAGTTGATTTTGAGCAAACACAACTTAATGTTGCGAAAAGTAAATTATAGTTGAGAAATCACATATTAAAAGTGAGATTCATTCAATTCATTGATTTTGGAGAAAAAATAAAATAACATTAAGCAATTTCGATTGAGAACATCCTCACACGCTTTTGGGAGGTGGAGGAGACTCCAAAAAATGTGTTACGATCAGAGGAAGACATTTTTTGCGAAGAAAACTTTAGAAGAACAACTCGTCGGAATTCAGCGGGAAGATACATCGTAACCCTGCCCATTAAAAAATGTGAAGACCTGGGGAATTCCAGAAATATTGCCCTGGCACAATTCTATAGAATGGAGAGGAAGCTGATGAAGACACCCGATATCAAAGATCAGTATGATTCAACCATCATGGAATATTTGGAGTTGGGACACATGAGGAAAATCTCGGCACAGGAAATAGATGACAAGCCGCATTATTATCTGCCACATCATGCCGTCATCAGACCGGATAAAATAACGACAAAGCTCAGAGTCGTTTTTAATGCCTCAAGTCCTTCATCTAACAGAAAGAGTTTGAATGACAATTTGTTTCCAGGACCCGTACTCCAGCAAGATCTTGTCCTACAAATTTTGAAATGGAGATTTTTTAAGTACGCATTTAACGCTGACGTTACAAAAATGTACCGTCAAATTCTCCTGGACCCCACTCAAACTAAATATCAGCGAATTTTGTTCAGAAAGTCTCCAAATGACCCGGTAGAAGATTTTGAATTACTGACAGTAACATTTGGAGTGAACTGCGCCCCATTTCTTGCCATTCGGACACTTCAGCAGCTAGCAGAAGATGTAGAAGAATCCTATCCCTTAGCCTCTAGGATTATTCGACAAAATTTGTACGTAGATGATATCTTAGCAGGTGGTCATACGGTGGAGGAGGCAATAAAGTCTCGAAAGCAGCTAGTTAATGCCTTAAATTCAGCTGGTTTCGAACTAAGGAAATGGGCGTCAAACGAACGTTCGGTGCTTCAGAATCTATCTTTGCAGTCAATCTTGCCTGTAGATTGGTTGAACTTATCGGAAGCTTCCTCAACGAAAACTCTTGGCATTCGATGGAATATTTCCACCGATACATTTGCACTTACATCTCCTGTTGCTGAGGAAAGAATCTTACCTACCAAACGAGAAGTATTATCAACAATAGCCAAGCTCTTCGATCCATGTGGATGGCTTGCCCCAATAATAGTAGTAGCAAAACTAATAATGCAACAAATTTGGCTGGACAGAATCGGCTGGGATGATCCTTTGAAGTGTACCACTGCACTAAATTGGAAAAACTTTGTTAAAAACTCTCCTTCAATTAACACCATAACTGTTCCCAGATGGATTCACTTCACACCAACAAGCGTGGCTGAAATTCATGGGTTTAGTGACGCATCAGAGAACGCATATGGAGCAGCACTCTACATTCGCCTAGAACATGTTGATAAGTCAACCGATACTTTCTTGTTAGCTGCTAAAACCCGTGTTGCGCCTATTAAGAAAATTTCTTTACCCAGACTCGAGCTATGTGGAGCTGTTCTACTATCAACCCTAGCAGCTGCGGTGATTCCAAATATCCAAGTCTCGAATCTATCGACACAATATTGGACAGATTGTCTTAGCTTGGCTCAAGAAACCTCCTTGCTCATGGAGTACGTTTGTTGGAAATCGAGTCTCCGAAATTCTAAACAACGTGGGGCATAGAAAATGGCGTCATGTTGATTCAGGAAGCAACCCAGCGGACATTGCAAGTCGAGGATGCTCACCACATGATCTAAAATCAAAGCCTTTGTGGTGGCACGGTCCCCACTGGTTAAAACTCCCAAAAGATCGGTGGCCAATTTACGAAGCTGGAGAGGACACGGATTTAGGAGCAAAACGAATAAAAGTACTCACAACGACAACAAGTGAGGATTTGTTGCTTCGATTTTCAAAACTATCGCGAGCTTATGCGGTTTTGGCTTTTGCGCTACGATTTTGGAAAAACACTGGCGCAAGAAAAGCAAAATATTGCCTCGAAACTACATCGATAACTGCTGATGAAATTGGAGATATTAAAATTCGACTTATTGTTCTAACTCAAAAGATTTATTTTGCAACTGAATATCAATCTTTGACTCAGAAAAGCCGAATTTCGCCTAGTAGCAATCTTTTAACTCTTAATCCGTTTCTAGACCCAAAGCGCGTTATTAGAGCCAATGGCCGTCTTGTCCACTCAACCGCTTTAACATACAATGAACGTCATCCAATCATTTTACCATATGCAGCTCGATTGACTCAGTTGTTAGTAGAAAATGCTCACAAAACAACAGCCCACGGGGGAAATCAGTTATTAATTCGCACTTTGAGATCTGAATTTTGGATTTTTAAACTCAAAACTCTTGTAAAAAAGGTGATCCATCGATGCAAAATTTGTTTGCTCTACAAAAAGGAAACCCAGAGTCAGATTATGGCAGCACTACCTCCAGAACGTACTACGCTGACTAGACCTTTTTTGAACACTGGAGCTGATTTTGCTGGTCCGTTCGGTATTAAGAATTATACTGGTCGCGCGTGTTTGGTAACCAAAGGCTATGTTTGTGTTTTTGTCTGTTTTTCAACAAAGGCTATACATTTAGAGGCTACAAGCGACTTGTCGACCCAAACGTTTCTGGCAGCCTTCTCGAGATTTATTGGTCGTCGCGGGTGTCCAGCTAGAATGTATTCGGACAACGGAATTGATTCGAAAGGACAGGATAGAATTCATGAAATCTCGTCAAACCAGCACCCTAGAGCACACATTCAGTCAGAATTTCGAGTGGAAGTTTATACCTCCAGGCGCTCCTCATATGGGCGGCTTATGGGAGGCAGGAGTAAAATCATTTAAAACTCACTTACGCAAACTTATACCCACAATGAATTTCACTTTTGGAGAATTTTCGACTTTATTGGCCCGTATCGAATCTTGTCTAAATTCTCGACCCTTAAGTCCCGCTAGCGATGACCCTAGTGATCTCCAGCCATTGACTCCTGGTCATTTTCTGATTGGTACTCCTATTCTCACTCCTGCAGAACCAGACATGTCTGGTTGTAGTCTATCCCTTGCCAACAGGTGGAAACGGCTCAAAATCATATCACACTATTTTTGCCAAAGATGGAAGGCGGAATACTTAAAGGAATTGCATCGCCGAAACAAGTGGAAATACCAAAAGGAAAATGTTCAAGTGAATGACCTTGTCGTCATCAAGGAGGAGAGACAGTCCCCTAATGATTGGAAGCTGGGTCGAATTACAAAAGCATACCCAGGCCCAGACCAGAACATTCGCGTCATTGACATACGTACGGCAAACGGCACCATAACGAAGGTCGTCAAACTATTTTCGGACTGACTAGAAATTTGCATTTTAATTTCAATCGCAAAACATTTTAACAATAATGTTTTTTATACCCCTTTAGGCATGGCCGGTTATTTACCACGCCCAAGTCGATCACAAGAGGAAATTGACCGATTGACTGAACGCCGTGCTCGTCATCAAGATCGGAACCATCGACCCCACGAGCCACGACACAGGCCAGGAGACTGGCAATATTCTTGTGGTCTATGCCAAGAAGACCACGCTCTCAGATCATGCCCAAGATTTCGGCAGTTAACGCCATATCAAAAATATGAGACGGTAGAACGAAGGGGTTACTGCCGGAACTGTCTAGCTCGCAGCCACCTAGCCCCGGATTGCCCTAACGCCATAGGGTGCCATAAGTGCGAGAGACGGCACCACACTATGCTCCACGGCGCACAGCAACTCAAGGAACATTTACTTAGTGGACACAATGACGAACAACTGTGCCGAAGGTCAACCGTTTTCATACCCACTGCCATGGTACAGATGGCTGAAGAGAGTAATGGTTCGTGGTCGTCTGTGCGAGCGCTTCTTTGTCCTTCATCTGTGGCCTCCAGAATTGCCTCATCAACCGTTCGACGCCTGGGTCTGGCAGCTTATAGGCAAGGTGCCTCTCGATTCGTCACAGTGCGGGTGAAATCAATCCATAACCAAAGGGATTGGGTGTTGCAGGTCAATGCAATCGTCACAAATGAGTTACCTCGACGACCCTATTTGGACCCAATTATTGAAGACCCAACTAAAGACTTCAGCCATGACACAATTGCCGATGTGGACCCAAGGAGCAATGTTCCTATTGATATTGAGCTTGGCGCTGATGTGTACCCTTCTATACGTCGCGATGGCGTCATACGCACAGAGCTGGGGCGAGTAGAGGCACACAAGACAGCTCTCGGTTATGTCTTCATTGGACCAACACGCAACCACTAATATACATTACAACCAGCTATTTAGATTTAAGCACAAAAAGAAAATGAATTTGTTAGAATTAAATCGAAACATGAAGTTGAAATATTCTTTGTAAAATTATTTTGATAACTGAAATCATAATGTTCTTTTAAAACTAATTTCATAACTTAAGTCAAAATGTTCTCTTTAAAACAAATTTAATTATCACAGGTCCACGGGGGGCCGGAATGTTCAGAGATGTGTTTTATTAATCAAACATCACTATGAATGCTAGAAATTGGAGCATTCATGTAAATAGCGAGCCGTATGTACTTAAGTACACACACACATGCGTCGCTCAGTTGCATTCCTAACTGTTTGCTGCTATTGTCATTTTCTTCACACATTCCTTTTCAACCGGCAAAATCTCGATGTGCAGCAAAAAGGAATGTGCGAAAAGTTCAATTTTTTAGTCTAGTTTTGGTCGTGAATGCGTGCGCAGCTTTGTCCTCCGTGGTCGTAGACAAAAAAACAACAACAAGTGAACAAAAAATAAGTGACAATAAACAACAAAAAAAAAACAAAACAATTCTCTTTTTTTAACCAACACAAATTAGAACATTAAACACAAGTCAATGTAGAAAAAGCAGAAATTTATATTAAGAAACGTAAATAGCTATTGAGAAAATTTAAATTTATATTGAGAAAATTAGATTGGTAAGATCAAAAACAATATTAAGAATGGAGAAACATGCGACTTCAATTCTCTTACATGATTTTCCATTATGTTTCAATGTTGTCAAGTTATGATGGAATTACCCACACACACACGTGTACCGCAGTGCCAAGTTTGTTGTAGATTTAGATTAATATTTCGCATTTTTAATTATGATTTTTAATATCAATTTGTTTATTCTCAATATCAAGCTGTTGAGCTGTCGTCTCAACATTATTATAATATATCTCAATTCAATTTCAATTCTAATTTTCTATAAGATATTCATATACCTCAGTGTCAGTTCCTGTTTTCTTAATATCAATTTGAATTTCCCTACATCAAGTTGTATTTTCTCTATGCCTAAAATCAATATTTAGGCAATCAACATCTTATGAAATGCACATTACTTTTGCGTAGCTGCTGTTAGAGTAAGAATAATAAATTTATAGCTTAAACTAAATCTACACTTTGTTAGAAGCAAAATGAGTGAACTTAGTCACAGTCGAAATGTACGCTATCCAGATATAGTAAATTATGATTCTAAAAGCTTTTATCTGTTTCTTCGCCTACCAACGCAAAGCTGCCTAGCATCATGGCCAACTAATCACTCCTTATTCCCCCAGTTTTTCGTAGAGTTTATATCAGTTTCCATTTTTTTCATACGAATTTCGATTTTTCAACATTAAATTATTTCTGCATATCAATTTCGATTTTTAAATATAATGTTGGATTTCTCAATATTAAATTCTCCACATTGATGTCGATTTCTCCGTATCTACTTGTAGTTTCGATACATGAGATGACATCTTATATTGACAGTTGCAGCCTAAAATAGTGCAGTACCAACAAAGTAATTGTAAATTAAATGTGGGAACGGTTTCTCGAAGACTGAAATTTGTAGAACCAACTCTATATATTGATGGAAAAAATATTGATTGATTGAGAGCAAAATTTTTGGCAATTTAAAAAAAAAAAATATAATACTCTATTGTACGACTTGGCTTAAATTTCAATTAGCAACATATGTTAAAAGCCGTGAAAACATAATGCAGCTTTTAGAAATTTTTGCACAACCTATGTTAAAGATAATAATTTGAAAAGCAAACCAAATAGTCCATTTGTAAAAATAATAGAAGATATTGTAAAATGAAATACATTATTTTTGTATGATATTGAACTATGAGCATAGAATGATCCGATTTAGGATCATTCGAACCATTTTGTTCGACAACTTGATGCCTCATTCGTCTCATACTTAGAAACCCTCATCACCATTAGCAAAAGACTTTGATAATCGGTTTTCACAAGCTTCTTCTTGAATTTTTCACTAGCAAAATTATTCACATTGACAGGAACAGGTAGTAAGCACTCGATGATAGGTCTGGACTACAACGTGGACACATAAGTATCTCCCAACCAAGCTCCCTGAGCTTTCGGCGAGTCACCATCGATATGTGCGGCCTAGCATTGCTGACCGCTTCTGGGCGACTGCTTCCTTCAGATGGTCCGATTGTTGATAGTGCAGAAAAGCTCACAAATACATGATTTCCTTTCAACCACACCAATAATACAATAGAATCTTTCGGACAGTGAATCTTCGATTGATTTTGTTGCGATTCCGCAGCAGTTCACATTTTGCGTTAACTCGAAATTCTTTTTGTATTCGGTGGTTCCAAACGATCTTTTGTGCAATATTTAGCTCTAAGAAACTGGTACAGTGGTCACGTGACGGTCGAACTTGACGATTTCCATTATTTTATTAAAATTTTCAACAATTGACCTTCTAAAGCGTCGTACATCTTTGACATCAAAATAATCGGAACGAAATCAAAAAAACCAAAATTGCGCATGACTGGCATGTTGCAATGTCAGGACCATAACTAACTATTCATATTTTCGACCTGGGTTGCGTTTTCACTTTTATCAACATGGCACATTTTCTCTTTGCTTGGCTACTATATTTGAGTTAAGCTACCACAAAAGTGTCTTAAGTAATTTTTCGAGTACGAAATCTTATCTTCCTAACGCCATCTAGTATAACCTGACCTCAATTACATAACGCTAGATACAGGTTACTGAAGCCACTGATTTTTTAATCGATGAGTTTATTTTTGCTATATCTTTTACGGATCAAAAACATATGATATAAAATTTCAGAAATTGTTCATGGTTGTAAAATGTCTAGTAGTAAAATCCAATTTGAATTTTTTTGAAAAATAATTGATTCAGTATTCATTTGATATAATTCAGATTTATCCGTTTGTGTAATTAAAGTATTAGAAAGCGAATTAACATATTTAAGTAAATGAAAAAATTAGAAAACAATTTAAATTATCAACTTTGCAATCAGTTTAGATTATTTCGGGCAGCATTTCCATTAGAAAAATGTTATCTGATACGGCTGCATATATTTCTATCATTATAATGGATAATATCAGAAAAGGCAAATTAGCTTTTGTAGTTGTAGTATATTTAATTTCATAAAATAAAATATCGATTTTTATAAAAAATCAGTATAGTTTTGCTCTATTACGTGCATTTCAGGACTTCTAACTTTCAACGAGGCCGAAGGCTCAGATCTCATGGCAAATTTGTTCCAATTGGGTACAATCAGTTGGCAGATAAGAAAGTAACAACATATGGGTTAAGCCGGTCACTTTTTATGGGAAGTACCGGAAGGGGGATGGTTACTTGTTCGATTTTGTAAAGCAATGTAAGCTACTAAAGTTGACTAATTACAAACTGCAGAAGATTGATTGAATTTCAAAATATCGGTTAATTAAGATGGGAACTACCAGAATAGGTATTGCAATGTGCTCTGTTTTCATTTTTGGATCATTCTTTGACAAACACTGAATGTGTCCCAAATTTGACTAAATTGTTCAACTGCATATAAAATATGAAGCTAAGAATATACTGGGTGACGCACCAATTGCACTGCAATGAGAAATTCAAATAACTTTTTTTTTAATCAATGTATTTCATTTATTTATTTATTTTTACTTTTTTTTATTGTGTAGAAAATTTAATTTTACTTAATATAACTATTAGGTTTTGAAAACGTAAATGATGCTCATTCACGGAACGGTTTTGTTTTATACATCTCTTACTTAACATAGCCCCATAAAAAAAAGTCTGGTGAAGTAAGGTCAGGTGACCTTAGGGCAGGGGGAAAAGTGCAGTTTCTAGATATTAATTTGTTTAAGAGTTTTCGTTGGAGCTCCTAAATAACCGGTCTGGCTATGCGTGTGTTTGCTTCATCTTGTTGGAATCAAATGCTGTTGAAACGGATACGTCTTCGGAGTAGTTCTGGGTAAAAAACTCCTTCAACATCTTTAAATAATAGGCCCCACTGACAGTTGAAAACTGACAGTAGCACGATTTGTGCGCCACTCTGTATCAAATTGGTTATTTATAGGTATATGAGAGACCCCAGATAGTATGAGGCTAATCGATCGATTTTTCTAAATTTTGCGTGGAATTGTATACAATGCAACGGACAATCCCCAACTACGATCTGAGAAAGTATTAGGTTGTGCCAGGTTTCAAGAAGCTCCATAGAGATTGGCGGCAGTTATCGTGTCCAACATTCAGTCAGCCAGCCGGAACAGACGGACATCACTCAATCGCCTCAAAAAGTCATAAAACTCATTTGACCAAAAAAAAACTTGGTACTTTAAACGCTTCCTTCTGGGTGTAACATTTTTGCTGTATCAAATGATATGTGAGTATGTCTTCATACTATCGGTTTATGATATAATTTAATCTAATTTGTTTATTCAGGATTGTAATTTTAAGCCCTAAGGCCGGAGCAATGGTGCAATTACAATATTACAACGTATCTTCTCCACAATTCAATAACAAATGCATTATACAACTTCACAATACTAATGTTATAAAAAAGTTTATATATATATGATTATTTATTATATATATATATTTATATATACCAGAAAAACATGATTTACAATACTTCACTTATTAGAATTTTTCACTATGTATTTTTTTCGTCCTAAAATATGGAATTATAACTTTAATTAAAATTTAGAGCTACACCATAATATAACGCAAAATTTAATAACAGATTAAGTGGTAAAAATTAGTAACTTCAAGTAATTTTTTTGATTTTTGATAAAATTAAAAACAAAAGCAATGAACGAATAACTAGAAAATTATTATAATTTTGCACTGTTGTACGGATTTCAATACTTCCAATTTCAAATACTTTTCGGAAAATAGCAAAATAACGAAGACAATTTGGACTGGCATGTTAAGCCCAACGAGGTGAAGGCTATGAATCGCACACCACAGCTTAAAATCGGTAGCTAATGAATTCCTCCATGGCGTGCAGTTCATTGTGGCTCGGTCAATGAACTGACTTGTCGGCGGATAGATCATTTTGCCAAAAATGAGCTTTACATTTTCACTCCGCCGCGTTTTTCCAGCAAAAATTTTTTACTTTTTTGTTTTTTTTCAACAGCCATGCCCATTGTTAGGACTTTCAAAAGTTGAAAAGTTATGAGCTGGGATGACACTTTCCCGTATCTGTTAACTAACCCATAAGAAAATTTCCCTATTTTAAAAATACCAAAAATACAAACTTCAACTAGAAAAGAAGTGGCATATAATAGATATATTTATTATGTGGATAAAAAGAACTTTGCAAATTTCCCAAATGTGTTGAAATCTATTTTTACTTTTATTTATTTATTTATTTTTTTTTCAATTATATAATTAAATGTAACGATTTTTTCATAGAACAGCTGATTGATGAAATTCATTTTTAATACACAAATTAATACTAAAATCAAATCTTTTTTTGTCCAGTGTAAGGACATTAATGAGTAAAGTTTCCAGCTATTTCCAAACATACGAACATTATTTGTTTATAGCAAATGATTAGGTTTAGCGCTTTCATTTGATGTTCTTTTGCGGAAAAGAACAAGGATGTGAAATTGTTTCACCTTCTTTACTAAAAAAAATTACCGTAATAGATGATAGAATGATGCTTTCCAAGATTGTTATATTCCAAGTATAACTTAATCACATATTACAAAAATGGGAATATCTGGTTTGGATAAAAAAAATAATTTCGCAAAAAGATATTAGAATTAGCATAAATAAGGAAAACAACTGTTGCTTACATGTCGTACTTCTTCTCTAATCTAAAACCATAAAATCTTTTACAAATGTTACTTTTCCAATAGTTTTTTGTTGTGATTGGACCAAATTCGTTTTGTGATCTAGAGAATGTAGATTTTAGCTTATTTTGATGATAATGATTAGTGGGAAATATATGTCTACTATGATCGAAATCATGCAACCTGCGCTAAGGATGCTACTTAGAAGCTCCAGTTTCAAGGATAAATCTTTGCTGATTCTTTTCATTCGTACACATAAGTCTAGGGGATTCACACTATCAGACGAAGAGACGAATGAAATGGCATACTGATGCTTTGTATGCGTATCGAAACTGCATGGTCAACAGTTGAGGATTTGATTTCAAAATATTTAGGTGTTTGTGTAGGGCAGTGGTTCCTCCAATCATAGCCTTACATATCTGGAGGGGAATAATAAGCTGAAAAGCATGAGTGAGTTCAAGAATTGAGGCGATGTAGTCACATTGACGGAGTAGTCCTCTCTGGATGCACGCCTCAATGCAATGACCTTTGATATCTTTATGCGATCGGCTGCTGCCCGTAGCGCAATAAGATTAGGAAAGGTGGGTGTGTCAAAGCATTTCATTTATGACCAAGCATACCTTTGCTGGCATTTGTATTCAGTCGCAACGCTTTCAATGCGGAAGCGTAAGAAAAGTGCAAGAGGGTGTAATTAAGAGCAATCTTACTATCCGTGACAAGACCGTTGTAAGACCTACCAAGTATTGAAAAAATTAAATGAATTGAATATGTAAACAAAACTTCCAATGAACATACATACGATTATAAGCCTACACATTTAATATTTGCCATATCTGTGTATGAACAGACAAATGTATTTGTATTGAGTGAAGAATGGATCAAGTTTAGCAAAAGTTCTGAAAGAGTTTAAGAAACAATTATTAAGAGACAAACATTTTAAAATGACAAAATTGAGATATTTATAATCAAACTTTGTTATAACTTGCCGCTTTTTGATAATTTCCAAACCACATATGGCCTAAACGTAATATTTTCCAAAATTTCGATACTATTGTGAATTGTTGTACCGACATTGCGGGTATTTATTGAAGTTTGCATTTGTAATGATTATGAAACAACTTGAAATTTTTGAGAACTTCTAACCAAAACGTTTTATTAATATCAGTGCTATCGCCACCAAGTGAAATAAAATACCATCGAAGCCAACAGATTTGTTGCTGGCCCCAATAACATTTCCATTACTATTAGCAGCGCGCTTGCGTATTTAGGCAAGATTATGCTGGCGACCTGAATGGCTGCAGGTATCAATTCATTTTTATAGCCTGGCTTATTAACACTGGTAAAATCAATCTTTCCCAGGGATATTGTTTCACAACAAGTATGTGTCTAATTTCCATGTAAATTTTGAAGGAAACTAGCTGTGTCTTTTTGTTATATAGTCGCACATTCGTCAATTTATTGAAACGTATCGACGTGATCCAATTAGGACGCATTCTTTGATATGCACAATTTGTTGTCATCTTTATTGCTTGAATTTGAATCTTGTGTAAAAATGATAAAAGCTCATTTGCAGAATTGAACGCTAATGCTCGATGGCATCCGCTTGATTCATTTGAATTAATAATACTTTGTAGCCACAATAGCTTTAACCCTTCAACGAAAACCTTTGAGATTGCACTTATAGGAGCGTAATTGTACGATTGATTCTGATTGATTAAGTATTATTTCACAACGTTGTCTCTTTTTGACATCATGCATTTGTTTCAATCTGTACTGGTAAATCTATTCCCGTATAACAATTCCTTAAGGCTTGCCAAAGGGCTAAAAGTGACGAAAAATCGTATTGGAAAGCAATTTATGGTGAAAATAACAATATTTTCATACCCATAGGGAATGGGATAAACATCCATTGCAACGAGAAGCAGTTCAAACATTTCAGCTTGCTTACCTAGAATTACAGAGGAAACATTGATTGATACAATTTATTTTCAACTTCAGACATGGGCTTTCTAAACGTTCAATGAATTGAGGAAAGGCATTAATCCGTGAATATATGGGTACTTGATAGCAACCTTCAATGCTTGTCGGCATAGATTATTATATATGTCCATTTCTCTCTTCAGACAAAAATTAATTTCAGGATTTTTTAGGGTAGTGATCCGTGTCCGTCTGATTAGACTGTTGATGAACACCATAACTCGGATAACTCTATAGTGGCCATAACAAAAATATTTTCAGTGGGGCATCTCTTAAAGCAGAAGTTTGGGGTTGAAACTGACCAAAGCCGTTTCGTACAAAATGACAGTATTAGAGAAAAACACATTTGCACGATTCCTTTAGAATTGTTATATTATATCCACGTACAATTTTATAATGCCTAATATACTGATGCAATTAATATATGTATGTATAACACATGTATAACACATAAATGTACTTTTACCCTGAAATATTGCTTTCATCATAATTGTAATATTTTCTAACTTTTTTTAAGACTGTAATTGAAGGAACCAACAACACCTGTCAAGTACCTCCCATACAAAATTGAAGATTGAAAAAATATTTAGAAATGACTGATTTATTTTAAATTTATCCAACTGTAATATTTTGAATCGCTTAATATAGTTAATGACAGGCAAACAGTTTGTCCCATGGAACTTCTTAAAACTTGGCACAACCAAACATTTTGCCAGATCACAGGGATGATAAATGTAAGCGCTCGTCTTACAGTATCTCCTGCGCAAATTGACCAATTTTCTGAAATTAATTTTTTCGCTGTAACTCCTAATTCGCTAACAGCTGCGATGCTTCTATCCACTGTGTTGCTTTAACCACGCCCATTCTGTAACCTCCCATCCACGTGATCCTCTGGTACCTCCAATATAAATGACCTATTTAATCCATATATTTTTAGCTCCACACCTTTCAAGCGGTTGCACTGAATTCAGCAAAATTTGGATCACATCACGTGACATTATCACACACGTTCAGGCGGTATTTTTTCGTTGAAAGTCCTGATTGGTAGGCAGCAGTAACCTGAAATATTTGTGAATTGCGTTAAATTGGAGGGCTCAGCAAAATGTAAAAATAGACCAAATGAAGTCGCCCTTTCTGGTATCTGCCACACAAATGATCTAATTTAATATATTCCTAGTTTCATATCTTCCATCAATTCAATATAACTTAGCAAAAATCGGGCTATGTAAGTGAAAGTGAAGGTCTGTACTGCCGCCCACCTCTCTGGCTTAGGGTACGCCACACATAAATTAACCGTTCTAGAAAAGACCAACTGTGCCCTACAATTTGTTAGCAGAAGACAAACAGTTCTATAGATTTACAATAATTAAGTTCAGTAAGTTATATTATTGCTTACTTTATTGTGCAATAATTCACAGCATTTGTTGATAAGTGTCCAGCAATTTATCACGTCCTTTCTGGCTGTCCGCATACATCTGCACCAGTGCAAAGGTCCTTGGGTGAAGCCATATGCATGACTCACATTTTTGTATTAATTTTACTACGATCTAGTTAAAAACTGCAACTGTATGACCAAACCACAGCCCCGATACCAAATTACGATTGTGAATTTTTGCCTATAATTCAGACTTTTTAATGATTAATAATTTTGTTGTCATTCCTTACTCACACTAAACCTATTAAATTACAGAAAGGGAAAGCCCTTATTGTTTCACTCAATGAAGTTCTTTGTTTAAACAGTTGTTCCATCTCCGGGCCCATATTCCGTCTACAGTAATGAGTCGGCTTGTTTTTTATATCTTTATCCATATACGGTATATCGGTTTAGTATGAAACTCAAAAATATATCCCATAAACCTGACAGGAATTCTTGAACTAAATCAATTTCAGCAAAAGTTTCTGAAGACATTTTGATTGTCCCAGAGACAAGTTTAATTCAAAATGGGCAGCATAGTTGTTTATTTTTACATATCTCCAACCAAAACCACGGTGATTTTTTAATCGTAGTTCTTTCAAAAATCGAGTAAAACACTCAAAATTTGCATCATGTATTACAATTTTTAATTGGAATCGATAAATTGGTCTTTACCATTTAATTTTTAAAAATAATTCATGTAAATGTTGTCCGCGGCTCCGTCTCAAAATGTCCATTCAGAAGGTCCAATTTTTCGTAATTTTTTTCAAGCATTTCGGCTTGTATTTCACGAATACCGCGTGTTATGTTATCCTGTAAGGCTTCAATAGTGTTCGGATTGTCCACATAGACTAACGACTTGACATAACCCCATAAGAAATAATCAAGAGGCGTTAAATCGCAAGATCTTGGTGGCCAATTCACAGGGCCAAATCGAGAGATAAGTTGCTCCCCAAATTCATCCCTCATCATATCCATTGTTTCACGAGCAGTGTGGCATGTTGCACCGTCCTGATGAAACCACATATCAACCAAATTAAACTCAGCCAATTGTGGCAAAAAAAATCGTGTATCATGACTCGACATCAATATCGCCGTTGACGGTAACGTTTCCTCCACGGTCGCCTTTGAAGAAAAATTGACCGATGATGCCATCAGCCCATAAACCACACCAGACTGTCGTTTTTCCGGGATGCATCGGTAATTCATGTAGGACATGTGGCTGTTCATCGCTCTAGATGCGACAGTTTTGCTTGTGTACGTATCCGTTCACCATGAAATAAGCCTCATCGCTGAACACAATTCCGATAAAACAGCGGAGTTTCAGTGAGCTTTTGTAAGGCCCATTCGTCATTCCATGACAGAGTATACTGTACATTTTTCTGTTTGACAGACGACGCACAGTGTCGTGTTTTCATATAAACGGTGGCCAAAAATAGAAGGAGTTTTCAGAAAAGAATGAAAATTAGTACACATTGCTTTTATAAGTAGGAAAAAAAAAAAAACCAAGTTTAGAGAAAATCGGTCCAAGGACACGCCCACCTCCCATATATCCTGTAATGAAAAAACCTTATTTTTTCCAAAGTTGTTTCTGGAATTGAACAAAACTTGGCTCGATCGGTCTCTGATATATTCCGGATAACTTTGATAAATTTTATGAAATTATCTCGCCAACCACCCTTATATCCTTGATACGAAAAAGATGCAATTTGTCCACGAAAATTGTCAATACCTTTTTCTCATTTTTTTAACTTTTTCAATAAGTTTCCTATTTTTATCTGTTCCGATCCGATAAGATTGAAATTTTGCATGTAAATATATTTAGTTATATGGTAGCATATTGCCAGTTTTAAAAAAAATCGTAAAAGCCCCCTCCCATACAAATAACATAAATTAAAAAATTATTTTATTTGTAAATTGTGATCAAATTTTACAATTTTACAAAATTTTACAATTTTACAAAAATTATTAATTCAGTGAAAAGAAATTTAAAAACATGAATTTTACTTCTTTCACATAACATATTCACTTGCATTCCAGGACTACATCATTGTTGGTATCAATATCATTAACATCTAAAATGCTTCTTACGGTTTTATCCAAAATCTTCTGTAAGGGTACCTCTGCCGAAGATTCTGTTAATTGAATGTCATCAGGCAAAATCTTTTTTTTTTAGCATCTGCAATCATATAGTATGATGGAAAGCAATCTTTGTGAATAGAATTTACTACTTTCCTCATCATATTGTACTGTCTCATAGATAAATCCATATCAATGTATAATGCTAGAGCACTTTCAACAGAAATGTTTTCATTAGTATTTGAACCTGTTAACCTTTCTGCGGCTTTTTTAAGAGCTTCGGATGAAGTATAAGCGACAAATTCCTCCACTCGCCTCCTTTTTGTTCGCATTGAACCCTCCTCATAAGAAACATTCGGTCGGCCTTTACGACTTGTACTTGCTTCCTAATATAGTATAAAATAATTAAGTTTTCTTGCAATACCAAAACTTTACACGGATGCTTACATTACAAATGATTTCACAAAATAGTTCGCTATCTAGCCAGTCAACTCAGTTTCAAATCTGTCTCTAATGCAATGATATTTAGACCAATTGTAAGAGAATTTTAATAGAGTAAGCTTTATTTTCTGTTGTTCGCTTTCTAATAATACTTGTTAAAAATGCTTTTCGACAAAATCTTTAACATGACGCATAACATCGCATGGTCTGTTTTGCTTTATCTCTAGCCACAATTGAAAAATAGTGCGAATCCGCAATGAGGTTGACACTGAAAAACAATCATAAAAGAAATTCGTGCAAAATCGAGCAGCGGAATTTGAAATATATTAAAATACATACTTGTAGCTACAAAATACCAAAAAATTGGAAAAGTGTTATCTCTACTTTCTTTTAAATTCTCTACGAAAGTTCGCTGTTGCTGAAAAACCTTGACAGTGTCTCACTACTATCTTTTTCTAACGGGATCTGACATATGATCAATATTTGTACACAAAAACAGTGTTGTAATTATAACTAAAGGCACCACTTACACCCTGTTATACATTATGGTAGCCGTTACATTCAAATAATTAAATTTTTAGTGTTATAAATGAACCTTAAATTTGGAGCTTCTCCATAAATTTCGCATGATGTACACAAACCTTAACTTTGAACCACTGTAACTTTAAAATTTAGAAAAAGTTTTGAAAGATATTTTAGGTATGATCTAACCAGAGTGTTACAAAAAAAATTTAAAAAAAAAACGTTCGAATTCTAACATTGACGTGAACCAATTTTGGCCACCCTCGCGACACAGTGCGACGTTTGGACGCCATTACCAACCAGTGCTGCCAACCTTAAATCTTAACTTAACTTACACCCTAACTTAAATCTTAAAAAATCACCCTATATTTTGTTTTCATTTCGTATCAAATATCCTTAGTCTGTATATTAATATGGTCCCAATAGAAAAGGACAACCCGAGGTTGGTTTTATTGCTTCCGCCAAACACAGTTTTCACTGAAAAATATTTATACCATGTGATCTAGTCATATTAGAGAGCGATATAACATATGCCTATATAAATCGTATGTTTAAGCCAAGTATTTCATCTCGAAGTCACTGTTTTGGTTACAAATTAAAGCCTACTTTGTATTTGTTGCGGAACAAATTCTTAAAAATGGGTCATTCTGGTTCATTTTTTTTAATAAAGTTCACATACAAATGGCCAGCGCTAGCTTTGTGTTATCTCTTGCACAAACCATAATTATCTTCGCTATTTTTTACATTTGACAATTGAGGTTGCACTTGCGCTAGTTTCCATATACCTTTCATATAATAATACAGGGTGGCGCATACAGGGTGGTGCATATTTAAGAAATAAATTAAAAAATAAATACAAAAGATATGGTTAAAATAAATCTAAGACATTGTGGAGTAATGAATGGAGTTTATTTTTTAAAAATAACATCATCTAAATGGTGATCCTCTCTACGACGGCACTCCTCTAACCGCAAACGAAAATTATTGAAAACTTTCTTCAGTAATACTGGTGTAATGGCTGCCATTTCACCACGGATATTCTCCTTGAGCTGAATGATGTTTCTTGGATTATTACTGTAGACTTTGTGTTTGAGGTATCCCCACAAAAAAAAGTCAAGAGGCGTCAAGTCTGGACTACGTGGGGGCCATGGGATATCACCTCTTTTCGAAATCAGTCTGCCAGGGAACATCTGCTTCACCACCGCCATGGAGTCATTTGATGTGTGACAGGTAGCTCCATCTTGTTGGAACCAAGTTCTGGAATTCACTATTCTTGAACTTTCAATTTCTGGAGCCAAAAATCCGTCCAATATCTCAACATAGCGTCCCGTATTAACCTGACGTTTTGGCCCCGCGCATTTTCGAAGAAAAAAGGACCAACTATTCCTCTGCCAGAGATTGGTGCCCATACTGTCACTTTAGGATTATGCAATGGTTTCTGGTGTTTGATTTTGGGATTTTTACTGTTCCAGTAACGACAATTTTGACGGTTTACGAACCCATTCATAAGGAAATGAGCCTCGTCAGAGAAAAGGATATTGTCAAAATTGGAAAATCGATTAAGCATTTCATTAGCAAATGCGAGCCTTGCTATGAAGTCAGACTCTTTCAATTCTTGTGTTAATTGCAGTTTATATGGATGCAGTTTAAGATCCAATGTTAAAATTCGTTGCAAACTTCGTCGCAATAATTGTAAGACAGACGATCTCTTGCGAGTCGACATTTGTGGATTTCCTCGTACTGACTCCATAACTCTCTTAACATTGTCTTCGGTCCTAGATGTTCTTGGGCGACCATTTTCTTGTGGTTTAAATGTTGAACCGGTCTGTTCAAAACGCTTTACCCATATTTTAATTAAATTAGCACTCGGAGCTTCACTAATTCGCCGTAGTCCATATTCGTAAAATGCGCGTACGCAAAGTGTGCGACGCTTCCCGTCGAAGTGATTCATAGCGACTAAAACTCCATGAGCCCGCCAACCCAACGATGTAGCCGCCCCCGACCGCGCCTTTTCTACCCCGCAAAAAAAGATGATGCAATATGCACGTTCTATTGCGCCACCCTGTAGTTATACCATATAATACCAGACCATAATAAAATCATTATGAGGTAGTTCAATGAACGACCGTGGCACATGCATCTATCATTCGTAAGATTGCGGGCTCAATCCCCTATAAAGCCACCTATCATTATCTGAGCGGCGGTCAACTCGAAGTATCTGACGAACACTTCTAGTAGTCGAGTACCAGCAGATCTAGTAAATTCTTCTCATACTGTGCCAAATAATTATTCTAAAATGCTCTATTATGACGGCTAAAATGTGTGTATACTGCGGACTTTTCTTTAGAAAGCACAGAGGAGACATTGAATATATAAATCAGCCTGTTTGCGTGAGAGGTATCAGGAGGATCGGGTGAATATTTCAGTCGCCTGATGATCAAATATTAAAATAAATGAGGTAGGCAGACAATTGACCTTAACAATCCTGGTAGTTTGGCCACATAATTGCATATGTGTGACCTTGTAATTGCCTTAAAACGTTTAACTTTAAAGTATCCCTTTCGAATAGACTTTAGCATTGTATGTGGACTTGAAATTGACAAGGGAAAAATATAATATTTTACGATGCCCAATAATGCGTAATGATATTAGTATTGTATTATAACTGTGGAAAATAGGCAAAGTGGTCCCAGGCCTATATCTATAAAGCCAATTCTTTCCATCTAATAACACATTTAAGTAACTCTTCATTGTTGCGCGACTGTCTGTTTAAGAAAAAGCGTTGTGCCACGTCCCTACTCATTGGTCTTACTGAAAATATTAGAAAATCTGTACGTGAAGGTGAATTTTGTGTGTGTGTGTTTTTTTTTTTCTAGACTTAAAGAAGGCGTTAGATAGAATGGGCCACGTTACCCTTATTGGCAAATTGCACAATAGGTAAGGATTTTCAAAAATTGATTCTTTGTTCTGTGTTAAGCCTACTAATGTTTGTTATGTACATGAATGATCTGTTCGAATTGTTGGAAAGTGGAAACTGTTTTTGCTGATAATACACAATTTATTTTTAAATGTAGTTTGAGATTTGCAAAATGTGATAGACTTCACAACTGCAAATCTTTCCAATTAGATGAATTTAATTGGACTGACAAGAAATACCAACGTAAGTAGGGCAGAACGTAGGGCAGTCTTGGGGGAGTGTGTAACAACCATGTGGCAATTCAGGTGGGATCAGTCGCAAAACGTTAGAGCCACATAGGCTTTCGTGCGGGATTTTTGGTTTGTCAGTGGAAATTCTGACTTTGGTTTTAACTTGAGTCTGGGCTTCATAGCGACAGGGTATGGTTCTTTGAACGAGTTTCTGTTCAAAAGGGGTCTGGCATCAGATAGAAGATTGGAAGCATGTTTTATGCGACTGTCTTCTGTATGATGATATTAGGGACCTTGATGCATTAGGGGTTGTGAGGAAATCAGGGGCCCAAAGAACAGCTTGTTCTTGCCTAATCGTGACGTAGGACCCCTTGTGAGAGCATCGTGCCGGCTGTGGTTAATAGAACATGTGTTGTCAGTGATCTTGCATTACATCAGGATCTCCTGAAGGTAATGGTGGAACTTGGATAACACTGCTTTTCGTCGATTAGAATGAGGTGTCTACATTAAGAAAATTATATAATTTGGATTTATACATTCTAAACCATTTGAAAATAAATCTATTTCAAGCTTTTATTATGCCAATAAATCTAAATGGCTTAAAAACATTTTCGGAGGCAATAGGTTCTGTTTCGAGAAAAATTCGTCTGGTGTTTAACAGGGTCGTGCATGTAAATATGGATACGAAATTTCTCCATTGCGTGGTAGAATCAGAGGAATGGAGTTAATTTTGGAGCTACGAGGAGTTAATTAACTTCACTAGGGGAACAACGTTTTTTTTTTTTGTCATGCTTGGACTGAATGTAGAGTGACCAGAATGTGACAATACGAATTATTAGTGTTGGTAATATTATAATGGTTGGCTTCTATCCTTAATTTTTGAAATTGGAAAAAAATTGTTAATAATTCAAAACTTAATGATGATGTATGTAAAACTGACCAAGAATAAAAACAACAAATCTTACAAACGAAATTTTTTTCGCAAGATTTCATGGATTAGACAAAATTGTGACCTTTTCTATATGTTCCCGGGCTCTTCAGATCCACTTGTTTCATCATGAAGACACGACAGATCACGGAAAGATTATTCCAATATAGTTGTAATTTTTTTAAATTTTGAAAATATCTTCGTTATGCGACGTTAGGTGGACTTCAGGAAAACGGCCTCTTCCCATACATAATAACTGACTTAACAACAGCCACATTCACAGGGCGGCTGTTTAAAAATGCATATTTTGCGTGTACCAATTATTAAATGTATTAATTACCACTGTACATTATTTTTGATTAACGAATAGATGATAAAAGTAGCAACAATTTTGGAAAAGGACCATTGTTGCATTGGACCTAGTTCTTGTTTGGGCTAGCTTTTCTTACATGACCTACTTTATTATTATTATTATTAAATTTCAGCCTACCAACTTTGATCTCTATTGCGATTTCAACAGACGCGGACAGATGAACATGCATTGATCGACACAGATTTTTACCACGATCAGGAATATATATAATTTGTGGGGTCTTAAATGGTTGTAATTGGATTGACTGTAATCCAAAAAATGACGTGATTCCTGAAATAGAAATGTATCCTTTATTGAATTAATAGGGCGGTTGTACTTTATATGAAATGCTTTATATAAAATGCTTCACAATTAAAAAATTTATATTTACAACTGCACATGTTTTATCGCAATTTGAGGGCCTGTTATTCATAAACGATTGAAGTAAATCTTAATTTGTGAGCAACCCATTTTTTGAGATTATTGATTTATTTTTAGGAATTTGAGACTGTTTTCAGAAGTGTTCAAAATAATTGATTTTTTATGTTGCCTGTGATCGTCTTAAATGCAAACTTTCATTGCAATTGGCAAATAAATACAAAATTTATTACTATTTAAATATTTTACATACTACATGTTTAAAAAGCATAACTTATCTCTGTTGGATTTTCCCAGCAGAAAAGCTTAAATTCAAAGTTCTTTTTTTTGCCGTTTCCTATGTACTCTTACTTATTATTCCACTTATCTGTATTTTACCAAAAGCAGTAAAACGTGAAATTAAAGCAGGACATTCTTAGAACTAAGTGAAAATAAACCTGTTCACAAACCTTCCTCAACGTCATCTGCGCTGGGGCAAACGTCTGGAAGAGTGTGGCAGATCGTCAGATTCTCATCAACAAATGTTGTGAATTAATGCACAATAAAAGAATTCAACTTTTAACTTCCCGAGGTCACCCGTGTAGAAATTAAGGAGAAACGCAAGTTTTTCACTAAATCGGCCGATTTGTATATATGGTATTTACTTAGTTTACCATAAAGCAATCCATTTTTATCAGTAGAACTAAGTTTACAGATGAAATGTACTGAATATACTAAATCATACAGAACACATACATAGAATATAGTGCAATTGGATTGAAGGTATGAATCTTGTAATATATGGGATAAATTGGATAAATTGCGTTTTAACGCAACTTAATTGACAAAAAGTAAAGCAACCACAGTCTACGAATTAGGAATTACTATGAAAAAAATTAATGTGGATGAATCCATCAATTTACGAGTATATAGCAGGTACCAGAAGAAGTGTGGCGACGCTCTCCACTCCGGTTTATCAATTATTATTATTATTATTATTGTGCCGGTTTGATTTTTAAATGCGTTCAATTAATGTGTTTTTCCCCACAACCTCTACATTTCTTCTTTTCTTCATGGCTGTTCATAATTTTTCTATTTTAAATCATATTTTAAATAAAAAAGTATTTTGGGTATACATGTGGTGGCAATGTTCCGAATTTAAGTGTACTGATTGTTATTAATCATCATATCCTTGCTAGTATACTTGCAAGATACGATCTAATTTCACTTGTGTCTGTTAGAGCATTGACAGCTTTTTCATCATTGTTTATCACAAGTCAAATGAAATATTTATTTTTTATTTTGCAAATTTAATCGAAATGTTTTCTAAACTTTTGATTTCACTCTTTATGTCTTCAGAAGAATCCTTTATTTCATTTTTAAGGTAAGTCAATGACCTCGTGCAATCACAGTCCGTAATTAGAATGGACCATGTACAGGGTTGCCCATATTCAACGGACCCATCTGGCAACGCCATA